>CM033359.1:12108429-12285963 GCA_019395295.1 Osmanthus fragrans
CACAAAATCTTCAATAACTAATCAACCATCAAATAAAGGAGCATTCCATTTTACAACCACAACTGCTAGGGTGTGCTGTGGGAACAATAGTCACCTCCCTATGGGTCATTTCCTTCCAACAAATCTGACAGCCCAAAGTCAGTCTGCTCACTACTAAACTAATCATCTGCAGCACAATGAGTTCTTGGCCATCCACATGTAACTGTTACCCTTGAACGTGCACACTAGATGAGGTTATTATCCTATTTAAAATAAGATAAGTTGGATCAAAGATACAGTTGTAACTAACCTTAGTATATATCATTTATATCTTTTCACATTCAATACTTGACCAAATTTTTGCATTTGATGGCATTAAGAATTTCCAGTCAGTCAACCACAAATTATATAGATGACAACAAGGCTTAAAGTTCACTACCATTCTTGCTTAATACCTCAGCATTCCACCCCTACATACAAAAGGGTAGTGGCTGACACCATCAACCTCTTGTAAAAATTATAGCCTACATAATTATAGTACAATTAGAATAAAATCATGATAGAAAACTATAATTCCCTAAAACTAGGAATGACTTCCAACACATATTAACAACAAAAGTCAATTTCGTACTGGCAATTCATTTAATCATCAAGCTTTTTGCTGGAAATAAAAAAAGTGTTTTTCAAATGATCTTGAGGAAAGGCCACATATATAGCAGAGCATGAATGACACTAAAGATTATGAGAAAAAGTTCAGAGCTGGTTAAAGTTGATATAAATAGCATTGTTCACCTTAAAACTACTGGCGTAGAAGCAGCTGGAGGAAGAATAGGAGATAACATGCACAAAGAAATACTTAGTGGCTTGCTGGTAATTTTGTAGAGATAAAGATAAGAGGGTCTACTTTTCGTTCCATGAATGCAAAACTGTTGGAAAGTTTCCAAATTTGCCCAATCTACTCTACCATATTCTAGGAGATATTGGTGATTGAGTTTCCTTAGAAGTTAGCTTTGAAATATTTTTCTTCCTTTCTTTCCTTTTACGGTTCTTCTCTGTTGTATATATAGAAATTGCCTTGTATCAATTAAGAATGAATGAGAATTATTCCTACAACTTTTCTTCTCTCATTCAAGATGGTATCAGAGCCTTGAAATAATTTCGAACCTGTGTCCGCTTTATGCCTTTCCGGCACTGTCAATGACGGGTGCCTCATAATCGGCCGATTGTTGTGTGTGAAATTGGTTGCCGGTTCTTGTAGTCGAGCTCCAGTTCCTCGAAGTCGAAATCAGAAGCTTTCGTGGTCTCGCGTAGTCCACCGGTGTCGTTCCTTTCTTCTTTGTTCAGTCGCGGTGTCCTCTGTGGGTTTAAAGCTCGTCGTGGCATATTGCAGCAATATTCCGACTACATCAGAGTCGGGTTCTGTGTTACTGGTCGTCGATTTCCAAAGACTGTTCCGTCGGCGACGTGAAATTTTGTAGGCGTGTCTTCAGATTCAGATTCATCTCCTCGACGGCTCTCTCGGTGAGTCTGGGTAATTGATTTGGTCCTTCTAATTGGGCCTTTACTGTAGTGGGTGATTATGTTCTTGGGCCGGTTTAATTGTCTGGGTCACCTAGCCTGGACTTGATTTCTAAGTGGCAGTCGTTTTTTGGGCCTATTTTCGGGTGTTATTAATTATTTCATCATGTCTACTGAAATTAATGATGATAATTTGGCGGATCTTAATTTGAATCGAGAACCCTTGGACCCACCTGTGAATTCATATGCGACATTTGGATCTATGATAAATGGGTGGAAAAATAACATAGAAGCTACTGAAGCAGAAGCTAATTTTTCGAGTACTGAGCAGGTGGATCACCTTCTTCAATTGCTGAAATTCACTCCTACATGCAGTCTTCCTATTGGTTCTTTGGCTCAAACAGGCGATCTCCCTAGTACATACTCCTGTGGTTTAACTCTTGCACCATGGATTATTGATTCTGGTGCTTCCGACCATATGACTAGTACGTCACAATTTTTTCAATCTTATTACCCTTGTCCAGGTAATAAAAAGGTTAGAATTGCAGATGGAAGTTTCTCATCCATTGCAGGAATAGGTTCTGTCCAACTCTCTGAGAAAATTGAACTAAAGTCCGTCCTTCATGTTCCTAAACTTGCTTGTAATTTGCTATCCGTTAGTAAACTATCACGTGATTCTAATTGTCGTGTCATATTCTTTGATTCTCATTGTGAATTTCAGGACCAACTCTCGGGGAAGATGATTGGCAATGCTAGGATGATTGACGGACTCTATTATTTTGATGAGACCCTATTCAACAATGAACAAGTTCAGGTGCTAAGTAGTAGTGGTAATAGTTCAACTCCTGTGCGTGAACAAATTATGCTTTGGCATCTTAGACTAGGACATCCTAATTTTCTCTATTTAAAATACTTGTTCCCTGACTTATTTAAAAATGTTGATTGCAATTCTCTTCACTGTGATACCTGTCATTTAGCCAAGAGTCATCGAAACACTTATCGACCGATAGGTTATCATGTTTCAAAACCCTTTTATTTAATTCATAGTGATGTTTGGGGTCCCTCAAAAATCATTACTGCATCCGGAAAAAAATGGTTTGTGACATTTATTGACGATCATACTCGATTGTGTTGGGTGTATCTGATGAGTAATAAATCTGACGTTGAAAACATATTCAAAAATTTTTATAATATGATAGAAAATCAGTTTCAAACACAAATCAGTATCTTTCGAACTGATAATGGCACTGAATATTTTAACAAATGTTTGGGAACTTTTTTGTCAGCAAAAGGTATTCAACACCAGTCTACTTGTCGTGACACCCCACAACAAAATGGTATTGCCGAGAGAAAAAATCGTCATTTATTAGAGGTTGCACGAGCCCTAATGTTTTCTATGCATGTTCCTAAATATTTATGGGGTGATGCCATTTTGACTGCCTGCTATCTTATTAATAGAATGCCTACTCGTATTTTAAAATACATTACTCCATTAGCTTGTCTAAAAGAGTTTTTCCCCACTTGTCGTATAGCATCGGATTTACAACTAAAGGTTTTTGGGTGTACTGTTTTTGTTCATATACCTACCCATCTTCGGTCCAAGCTTGATCCTAGGGCAGAAAAATGTGTTTTTCCTTGGATATGCCCCTACACAGAGAGGGTACAAATGTTTTAACCCCTATTACAAAAAAAATTCACATCAGTATGGATGTTTCTTTCCTTGAAAAACAGCCTTACTTTAGCCATAACTATCTTCAGGGGGAGAGAGAGAAAAGTGAAGATGAGTTCTGGCAAACTTCTAATTTTAATCTTGTTCCGAATGTTGTTTTTCCCTGACATTGACAAAGAAAATTTATCTAGTGAAAGTAATGGAAATCCGAGTCCATCTATAGAAGGCACAAGTGATTCACAATCAGGGGGAGAAATACTACCAGATATTACCTCATCTGAACTCCGTGTTTACACTAGAAGAAGATATCATCAAAATAATATAAACCCGTCTTCCAATCCGGAGCAAAGCCACTCATCACCACCTCTACAAGTTGGTCCATCCAATACACCAGGTAACTTATCCACTCCTACTTCTTTTGTTGACAATTCTGTTGATCTAGATTTACCTATAGCCCTTAGGAAAGGAGTTAGAACTTGTACTACACATCCTATTGCAAAATATCTATCCTATCATAGACTTTCTAATACTCATAAGGCATTCACATCCAATATTTCTCATTTGTTTATTCCAAGAACCATTCAGGAAGCGCTGGATCATCCAGAGTGGAGATTGGCTGTTCAAGAAGAGATGAATGCACTAATTGCGAATGGTACTTGGGAAATTGGTAATCTACCAATGGGTAAGAAAACTGTGGGCTGTAAATGGTTGTTTACAATCAAATGCAAAGCCAATGGTAGTGTGGAAAGGTACAAAGCAAGGCTTGTGGCAAAGGGGTTCACTCAAACATATGGAATAGACTACCAGGAAACTTTTGCTCCTGTAGCCAAGATGAATTCAATCCGTGTGTTGCTCTCTCTAGCAGTCCATTCCAACTGGCCCTTGTATCAATTAGATGTGAAGAATGCCTTCTTAAATGGAGACCTAGAGGAGGAAGTTTTTATGGACCTTCCACCAGGATTTGAAGACAAAGGAGGCAAGGGAAATGTGTGCAGGTTGAGGAAGTCTTTGTATGGACTCAAGCAATCTCCTAGAGCTTGGTTTGAACGCTTTGGGAACGTGATAAAGAGTCACGGCTACAGGCAAGGTCAAGCTGACCATACTATGTTCTATAGACACACTGGCGGAGATAAGGTAACTATACTTATTGTCTATGTTGATGATATTATTGTGACAGGAGATGATAGTTATGAAATTGAGAAATTAAAGAAGATTCTTGCTAAGGAGTTTGTGATTAAAGACTTAGGTAACTTGAAATATTTTCTTGGTATGGAGTTTGCAAGGTCAAAAAAAGGCATCTTTGTTTCCCAACGAAAATATGTTCTTGATTTACTTGGAGAAACGGGTTTATTAGGGTGTAAAGCTGCAGAGACACCCATAGAGCCGAATCTAAAACTCCAACCAGCTAAACTCGAAGAAGTAATCAATAGAGAACAATATCAAAGATTGGTAGGAAAACTCCTATATCTTTCTCACACACGGCCTGACATAGCTTTTGCAACAAGTGTGGCAAGCCAGTTCATGCACTCACCAGGACCTGAACATTTTGATATTGTTTACAGAATCTTGAGGTACCTAAAGGGGACTCCAGGTAAAGGCTTATTGTTTGGAGGTCATGGAAACTTACAAGTTGAAATATACACTGATGCAGATTGGGCTGGAAGTGTAACTGATAGAAGATCGACTTCTGGTTATTGTACATTTGTTGGAGGAAATTTAGTAACATGGCGTAGCAAGAAACAAAATGTGGTAGCAAGGAGTAGTGCAGAAGCTGAGTTTAGGGCAATTGCTCATGGAATTTGTGAAGCATTATGGATTAAAGGATTGCTGGAAGAATTGAAAGTTACTCATTCATTACCAATGAAACTGTATTGTGATAATAAGGCTGCAATAGCTATTGCCCACAATCCAGTTCATCATGATAGAACAAAACACGTGGAGGTGGACAAACATTTTATCAAGGAGAAAATAGATAGTGGGGTAATTTGTATGCCCTATATTTCTTCAGTCAAGCAAGTAGCAGACATACTTACAAAGGGTTTGCCAAAGAAACAGTTTGAAAACTTAATCAGCAAGCTGGCCATGGAAGACATCTTCAAACCAGCTTGAGGGGGAGTGTTGGAAAGTTTCCAAATTTGCCCAATCTACTCTACCATATTCTAGGAGATATTGGTGATTGAGTTTCCTTAGAAGTTAGCTTTGAAATATTTTTCTTCCTTTCTTTCCTTTTACGGTTCTTCTCTGTTGTATATATAGAAATTGCCTTGTATCAATTAAGAATGAATGAGAATTATTCCTACAACTTTTCTTCTCTCATTCAAGAAAAACATATATATTACCATTCGATTCTCCTTAATCTGCTTTGAACAAGCAGATTCATTTGAGACAAAAAATAGAAAACATAGACTAGAATTCTCATTACGTTATTCTTCATCCAACATGAACAATCCTTTCTAGCTTATTTCTTCATCGGAAAGGAAAAATGACTTGTGTGGATATGCACAGCAGATAAACATATACAATTTAAAAGAAGAAGCCAACTAGAAATTATACCTTTTTCTCATGAAAGCATATTTTTCATTCTCGCATATGGACTTGTAAACGTTTTTAAGTAGGTAACTGTTAGCATCCTTAAGCACCTAATAGGAGTGAAATCATAAGAATTTCCTAAACTCATGGACTCAATAATAAAATATGCACATGTAAAGGGGGAAAATCAATCACCTTGGACACTAATGGTAAGGCCTCTAGAGCCGTTTTCAGAAGAATAATGCTTGATATCAAAATTTGGCTCCTCCGTGAATTGTCAAGGGCCAAAACTTCATTGGTAACTTTTTTTGGTTTGAAGCAGAAATGACACAGAACCCTATCTGGATATGGAGCATGATATTGTGTGCATCAGACCAAATACAGTAGTGGTCAGCCATTGAGAAGTGTAAGATGCATAAATTCTATTCTTTCTGATTGTATTCATATGCTTACCTATTTCTTTTGGAAACTTACGAAGAGCCTGAGACAAACCGAAGAACAGCTGCTCATTGCTCATCAACTCATCCTGGAGTTATATTCAGTTGAAAACAAATCATAACTTGATAGAATGCATTTTTATTTTATGGACCATGAAAAATTAGTTTTATAGAACTATTCAACTTATTATTTGCTAGTTCGTGTGAACAAGTATTAGATAAAACAGAATAGTTCAAATTCTTCTTTTGAGGATAAACAAGATTACATGGGAAGAACATAGACTAACGTCTTTCAAGTCAAAGAAAAAGTACCACCATCATATGCAGAACCAAAAGTTGACTTGTTCACGCAAAACCCATTTCAATATGTAAGACACGTATCAAAACTTATTAAACATGAGAAATTACATCATGAACAAGCAACCGAATAACTGCAGAAAATTGCTAGTAAGTAGACTGAATAAGCATAAAACAGTCATTTTGATTGCATCTACAGCTAAAATTGTGAATTTGCTGTTATTCAAACTTCCCCACTTAACATTCTAGTTCATGTTTTTTTTTTTTTTTCAGAGAGCTGGTACATCTTTTCCAGCTTCAAAGAATAAACTCAAAAAATCAAAAGTAGCCCTCCTTTATAGGATAACATTCATAATTAATTCTTGTTTAGGTGAGTGAATCCTATAGTAGTAAGTATTAACACCACAGAGCAGAATTTCCATATTGGCAATTACTGGAGAGCTGGGTTGATTTTATGCTACATTCACGATAAAATATTCAAGAATACTTCTTAAATTCAAAAAGATAGTATAGGTTTGGATTAAATCTGTTACTAAGGACCACGCCAACACTGACCAAGCAATCCAGCCGAGCATTTATAGTCTCAATATCTTTCAGAGGCTGCAAAAGATTGGCTCGCAAAAGTCTAGTCCTGCAGCAACCTAGACATATCAGATTTTGCTACAATAAGGCAAACATGGCATCATATCCTGTGGGCACACATAAACTTACATCGGCAGAGATGAAGATCTCATTGCCAAGCTGTGGCATTTATTATTGTTTTTTTATACACACATCTAAGAAAGAATTATTGATTTATTACACAAACCCATTATGCTCATAAATTCTTTACGCATAAAGTCAGCAGAGCTGCTAGCAATATAATGTTGAAAACGTCTTCGACAATTAAAAATTTCCTTTACAGAGCAATGTAATTTGTACGCTTTTTGAAACTTGCATTGCTAGCAGTCCTCTATCATATATTTAAGCATGACTTCCTTCCTTATTGATGAACTCCTTATACATATTCTATATAGAATTTCTAAAATTTAGATTAAAATATAATAGACAAGCTAAACACCAGGGTAACAAGTGCCTGCAACAAAAGGATTCAATATAAACTAAATGTTCTCAAACAGTTTTCAATACCCAGCAGCATAGTTCAGAGTAATAGAACCCTACTGTTTTTCACACAAATATATATATAGAAAAGGTGAAACTAATGCTATACTGTTAACAGTTTCTGGTCTTTTAAAAGCATAATTGTTACTCATCCAGGTGATTAAAATAGAAAAACAGAAAACGTATGAACATGAAAGCAGACAACAATACTTGAGCCAGCCATCAAGTATGAATTCAGTAGTTGGCATACCCTCCAACTGTTCGTGTCGTCTTAAGCATGTGGAACAGACTTCTCTTCTTGTTGTTGGTGCTGAAAAGGCTAGAGTGCATTGGGTCAATTACTTCCAAGTTGTGCACACTGCCATTGAGTATAAAATAACTATGTTAACAATTAATCAGATATGGATTAATCGTTGGACATTCCTCCCCCTTCCCCCGAGCTTCCCTTTTACAAATACAGCAATAAAATGAGAAAGAAATAGAATACTTAAAAATAAATAAAAATTATACCCTTCCAACCTAATAAATACAGTAGCATTTCCATATATCGAGTATGACCAAAAGAAAGATGACAAAGTTGACAACTAGAATAATACCTTGTAGCATCAATATTCATGTGGTCAAATGAGCCATTAAAAGTAACCTGAAACAGATATTATTGCACAACCAAAGAAATTCTTATAAACAAGAACACCTTGATTAAACTGGAAATATAGTGAAGTTAACATTACAAGACTCTCATAAGTGCACAGAAATCAAAGAGAAAAGATAAGTTAAGCGCCATAACTCTTTTGAAGTACTGTAAATAGTCCATATGTTTAAAAAAAATGTTATTCTTTCAGGGGATTTGGGAGGTGTGATTGTCAAATATACTCAATGATAATCAATAAGACTCGATGCCTCTTAATATGAGATGTTCTCCTATTATATAGAACCAAATCAAAACTAAATATGGTAACTATCAATTACAATATTCATTAATGGTAACCTACTAAATATAAAGATTGATACTTTATATTCTTTCATTATATTCCACTGACATCCCCCTCAAATTGATGCTGGTGAATGCATCAATTTGCAATCATGAACTAGCGACGATGACAATACTTGTGCCCACGAAGAAGAAATCCAAATCAGAGCAACCATCTACGAAAATTACTGACGATGAGAGACCAAAAACGACAAATAGTGCAGAAATAATCAAGTACTCCAAGAACACTACAGAGAGCTCACATCCTAAGAAGAATTTTCAAAAGAAATTCACGAAATGTGCTGACACACACAGTGAGCTCTATCTGTCGGGAGAACTTAGTTGAACCCGTAATTCGTGTTCCGACAAAAAATCTGACGCTAATACATCGGCCAAAATTCCAGCAATATATCGCTGGCCAAGATGCTGCAGTTGGAAGAAATCCCGTAAAGCAGCGTACACCAAAAAAACCAAGGGGATCCTCTTTTGAGAATCCAAAAACCAGCCAAGGATGATCCTCCTCCAAGAATCCAAAATTCTAACTCATCACTCGAGCAACCAAAACACAAAAATCTGCACTCCCATGTCTCTCTCATCTATATAACCTATCAACAAGATCCTCAAGTTCCTTATTTGAAAGCAAATCAAGCCACATTTCAAAGCTTGCACAAAATTAGCCCACAAAGAGAAACCACAATTTATAATTCAATTGCTTATAACCCATAAGCATCCACTAAAATCTCCAAAACCTAATCCATTCATTAACTCTGTAGCATGGACACTTCAACTAGGGTAGCATGTTCGTGTCCGACACGTGTCGGACATCGACACTCCTCGGACACTCTGCCATGATTATTTTTCTTTTTTATTAAAATATTATACATTTTTACCTAAAAGTTATTAGTAAATAACAAATAGGTATTCATATTTGAAAGATTTTGTAGAAAAAAATCAAATCAAATCACAGAGAATATTGTTACCAATTTGTTATTATGTACAGAATATTAGTTTATGGAAAAGTATCCCATAACTTTAGGAGGACCTTTTCTTTGTAACCTATTTAAGTGTATGTTCTCTCTTGTCTTCAATACACAGAATTTATTTTTCCCTCATATATTTTATATGGTATCAGAGTCCATTAAGCTCCAACGAGCAATTCGATCCTTGTAAGACTCCAAAGTATGAGCATATGGATTTCAAGATTGGTCTGCTCAAACGAGCCACCATCTTGCGGGGGCATGTTAAGGGATGAAATCCCACATCGAATAATGATGAAAACATAGACTAACTTATAAGGCTTTGGGCTACTCCTCTTAATAAGGTTGACCTTTTAAGATGGACCCCAAACCTTAACATGGTATCAGAGCCAAAGGGCTAATTTTTTTTTTAATGGCTGAGAACGAGACAACCACTAAAAATAAAAACCCTAACTCTGCTACATCCGAACAGACCCACGACGAACACTCACACTTGAACCCAGAAGCTCCTGTCTCTCTCGCTTCTGACTCGTCTCCAACCGGACGTCCAAACCCAGCCGCTCCGATGGTCGTCGCCTCCTTTTCCGGGAGCGACGCAGCTTCTCTCCACATCACCGCCCACAAATTAGATGGTAAGAACTATCTGCAGTGGGCCCAATCCGTTAAGATTGTCATCTGCGGGCGAGGCAAGTTGGGCTATCTCACCGGCGAACTCGCTGCTCCGAACCCGGCTGAACCCACGTATATGGTTTGGCAGGCCGAAAACTCTATTGTCCTTGCCTGGCTTATTAATTCAATGGAGCCCAAGATCAGTCGTCGATATCTCTTCTTCAAAACAGCGAAAGACGTCTGGGATGCTGCTCGCCGGATATACTCTGACCTTGGAAACGCTTCCCAAATTTTTGAACTTCGGTCAAAGTTGAAAGAGATGAAACAGGGGTCCAAGTCCGTCACTCAATATTTCTCAGACCTTCAAGATGTTTGGCAAGAGCTTGATTTGTTTTTTGAAGGTGATGCTTTGTGTGCTGCGTGTAGTGTCAAACAACAGAGCAACTTGGAAAAGGAACGATTTTATGATTTCATGGCTGGCCTTAATCGGAATTTAGATGAGGTGCGAGGTCGGGTGGTGGCACGAGATCCGTTTCCTTCTACGGAGGAAGCATTTGCTGAAGTTCGACGTGAAGAAGGCCGTCGAAAGGTAATGTTAACCGATGACCAACCACCTTCTCTATCTGCCCCAGAAGGATCAGCTCTAGTGTCCAGAATTTTCCCTTCCAGTGGGCGATCCAATCCTGCCCCAGGCATGAATAGACGTGGGGAACGACCGTGGTGTGATCACTGTAAACGCCATGGCCACCTTAGAGACAATTGTTGGCAGCTCCATGGCAAACCAGCCAACTGGCAGCCACGAAAACACCCTGCTGGGCAAGCTTTCCAGACTCAATTCGGGCAAGACAAAGCTGGTCCCGTTGACTCCTCTGCACCATTCAGCAAAGAACAACTTGAGCATCTTTGTCACCTCTTAAATCAGTCATCCTCCTCCTCGGTCAATGCCTTATCAGGTTCCCCAATTGGATCATGCTCTGTGGCTCAATCTGGTAACCTTCCTTTAGCTTTACACTCTACACTTCAGTCTAAGGCTCCTTGGATCATTGATTCAGGGGCCTCTGATCACATGACAGGTGTATCTGACCTCTTTTCTTCCTATGTTCCTTGTTCTAACCATTCCACTGTTAAAATTGCTGATGGATCTTTCACCTCGGTTGCTGGAATTGGTAGAATTAGGCTTTCTCATAACCTTATTCTTAAAGCTGTCCTTCATGTCCCTGCCTTGCAATGCAATTTGATTTCTGTTAGCAAAATTACTGGTGATAACAATTGTGTTGCCAAATTCTCACCTTCTTCATGTCAATTTCAGGAACTATCCTCGGGGACGACGATTGGCAATGCTAAGGTTCATGATGGTCTTTATTACTTTGACGATGCTCTTCCATGGAATCGACAACCTGCTGCTTCTGGTGTTGCTTCTGTTTCTATTTCTAGTAATAGGGAAATAATGCTATGGCACTATAGACTTGGCCATCCCAGTTATTCTTATTTAAAATGTTTGTTCCCAACTTTATTCAATAATAAAAGTTCTATTTCATTTGATTGTGAAATGTGTCAGCTTGCCAAACACACACGCACTTCATTCCCTCCACGAACATATACACCAACTGTACCATTCTCTTTAATCCATAGTGACATATGGGGACCTTCAAAAATCACAACTTCGAATGGCAAACGATGGTTTGTCACATTCATTGATGATCACACCCGTACCACATGGGTTTATCTTCTTCTGGACAAATCTGAAACCTGTCAATTATTCCAAAATTTCCACAAAATGATTCAAACTCAATTCCAGACCAATATCCAAATTCTTAGAACAGATAATGGCAAAGAATACTTCAATTCGATCCTTGGCAACTACCTACTGACAAATGGGATTATACATCAAAGTTCGTGTGTTGATACTCCACAACAAAATGGAGTTTCTGAAAGAAAAAATCGTCACTTGTTAGAAGTGGCTCGTGCTCTCATGTTTACCATGAATGTCCCAAAATATTTATGGGGAGATGCGGTTTCAACAGCCGCTTATCTCATTAATCGCTTACCAAATCGCTCAATAAAGTTCAAAACTCCTCTGTCTGTTCTTACAAACACCTACTCCACGGTCTCAAATTCAAATGCTCTTCCTTTACGGACCTTTGGTTGTACTGCCTTCATCCACGTCCATACCCATGACAGAAGCAAACTTGATCCCCGAGCCCTCAAGACCATCTTTGTCGGGTACTCTCCAACCCAAAAAGGTTATCGATGCTATTGTCCAAAAAATAAGAAACTCTTTGTCTCTTGTGATGTTACCTTCTTCGAAGATACTCCATATTTCTCTCCAACTTCGCTTCAGGGGGAGAATCCAGATACAGAAGCTTGCTGGTCATGGGATACCCTTGACTTACCATTACTTGAAGTAGAGAACACTATTCCCACATCAGAGTCAATCTCGACATCTATTCCTACATCAGACTCAATCTCGACAACTATTCCTACATCAGAGTCAATCCCTATCAGTGTCAAAATAAATGAGCCAACGTCAAAACAAGATCAGCCATCTAATAATATACCAGTGCTGGAAACAAGGAAAGAACCAACTACGCCTAATCAGCAAAAGTTACATGTCTACTCTAGAAGAAAGGTTCCCCAAAGAAATAAAGACATCATGAATCCTACTCATAGTCATGAAGCCGAACCGATGGTAGAACCTCACTTGCCAAATGTGTCAGGTAATTTGAGTCCCACTCTTGATCTAGATGTTCCAATAGCAGTAAGAATGGGTGTTAGGTCTTGTACTCAACATCCTATATCCAAGTTTGTCTCCTATTCCAATCTAACATCTTCATTTCGTAACTTCACTTCAAATATGTCAAATGTAATGATTCCCAGGTCTATTGAGGAGGCATTAACTATCCCTGAATGAAAATGTGCAGTATTCGAAGAAATGCGTGCTCTAGAACAAAATAACACTTGGAGTTTGGTGAAATTGCCTCAAGAAAAGAGTGTTGTAGGGTGTAAATGGGTATTCACAGTAAAATATAAGGCTGATGGTTCAGTAGAAAGATATAAAGCACGTTTGGTTGCCAAAGGTTTTACACAAACCTATGGGATTGATTACACTGAGACCTTTGCTCCTGTAGCAAAACTCAATACTATCAGAATTCTACTTTCATTGGCAGCAAACTCCGATTGGCCATTACATCAACTTGATGTAAAGAATGCCTTCCTTAATGGTGAGCTAGAAGAGGAGGTCTATATGAGCCAACCACCAGGTCTTAAGCAAGAGTTGGGCAGTCATATCGTTTGCAAACTCAACAAGTCACTCTATGGTCTGAAACAATCCCCACGTGCTTGGTTCGATCATTTTTCAAAGGTAATCAAGAAATTCGGTTATATTCAAGGCCAAGCTGATCATACTTTGTTCTTTAAACACTCTGAAGATGAGAAGATAACTATTCTAATCGTGTATGTCGATGATATCATTGTTGCTGGAAATGATATTAAGGAGATAGAAAGAGTTAAACACAGTATGGCACAGGAGTTCGAAATCAAGGATCTTGGAGCTTTGAGATATTTTTTGAGAATGGAATTTGCAAGGAGTAAGAAAGGTATTTCAGTTTCACAAAGGAAATACGTTCTGGATCTACTAGAAGAAACCGGAATGATGGGCTGTAAACCAAGTAAAACTCCAATTAAACTTGGTAACAAAGTGAAATTATTTGAAGGAGATCCTGTTGACAAAGAATGCTACCAACGTCTAGTAGGAAAGCTTATCTATCTTTCACATACAAGATCCGACATAGCTTTTTCCGTGAGCCTAGTGAGTCAATATATGCATGCACCATGTCAAGGTCATCTTGATGCAGTATATAGAATATTGAGGTATTTGAAGCAAACACCTGAAAAGGGGTTATTTTTTGCAAGAACTGATGATCGAAAAATAAAAGCATTCACTGATGCAGATTGGGCTGGCTCCATTGATGATAGGAAATCTGCATCTGGGTATTGTACTTTATTATGGGGAAATTTAGTGACATGGCGTAGTAAAAAGCAATCCGTTGTTGCAAGAAGCAGTGCAGAGGCTGAGTATAGGGCCTTGGCGCATGGAGTCTGTGAGCTTATTTGGATAAAAAGAGTGATGGAAGAATTGAAGATCAAGTATGAAGAACCTATGCTCCTCTATTGTGATAATAAGTCAACTATTAGTATAGCTCACAATCCTGTCCACCATGATAGGACTAAACATGTGGAAGTAGATAGACATTTTATTAAAGAAAAGTTGGATAGGGATATTATCAGCATGGAATATGTGCCTACTTCTCAACAACTCGCTGATATACTCACAAAGGGGCTAACAGAACAAACATTTGATTTCCTCGTAAGCAAGCTTGGTCTCATCAATATCTACAGCCAAGCTTGAGGAGGAGTGTAGACAAAAATCAAATCAAATCACATAGAATATTGTTACCAATTTGTTATTATGTACAGAATATTAGTTTATGGAAAAGTATCCCATAACTTTAGGAGGACCTTTTCTTTGTAACCTATTTAAGTGTATGTTCTCTCTTGTCTTCAATACACAGAATTTATTTTTCCCTCATATTTTTATAGATTTCAACAAATATATTAATAACAAGTATAAAACAAAATTTATACAATATAAATTAAGAATTTTATCAACGTCTCAATGACGTGTCATGTCAGTACTTTTTTGAAAATCGCGTGTAGACATATCCGACACGTATTGTGTCGAACACACATTTCCGTATCGGTGCATCATAGTTCATTAAAAATAACGAAGCTCAAAAGGAAACTGAAATAATGAGCCTACTATAAGAAATTTAGCAAAAATAAATCTCAAGACTAAAGCCCAAGAGAAACAATACTAATAGCCCAACTGAAATAAGCTCAATAACTGATAGTATTGACCCAAACTCCAAAAGCCCAACAAACTGAAAATAACCTTACAGCCCAACAGAAAGCCCAATAATTAATACACGGCCCACAGAAGAATTCAAAAAGGTCTAACTGCACTAATCTATCCATTACTTAAATGCACAATTTTGGCCCAAATTAATAGGCCTAAACCAAAATTAATTTCTTCAGACACATGCACAGTATTCAGCCCAAGATAACTAACCCAAATCAAAAGAAATTACCTTTAGCCCAATAACAGTCCACAAATCCAACGATCTGTGTTTCCTACTTCCAGAACCACCGAAATCACGTCAACTCGTGCTGATCAAGTCTCCAGATCACGCTGTCGATCACCTGTGCAGAACTCCGAGACCATCGAATCACCACAGATGTCGTTGACTTGTGTCGATTGAACTAAAGATGCCAACAACACCAAAAAAGCCGAAAATTGATGGAAATTTCATAAAGCTTCCGATTGAAACCAAAGAGTATCCACCAAAGCTAAGAATTGAAGAACCCGTCAGCCAGGAAGAAGCACTCAAACGAGTCAAAATTGGTTTTCAATGTAAATGATCGAATGGTGGAAGTGGAATGCAAATTTGCAGCCGAACTGAAGATGGGAAGACGGAGAATTGGGGTTTGGGTGCTGAAAGAGGAAAATATACGTAAAGAATTTAAGGGGGCGTGTACATGTAGAGTATACATATGTATATATGTGTATGTATGTATGTATAGAGAGAGGAAATTGTGTTCTACAACTTCGAGGTACCAAGAAAAAAAGACAGGATGGGAGGAGTAAAAAGCACCTTATAAGCTCTTAAAACAGTATTTTTGGAGGGCTTATATCTCATTTTCAAAAATTGTACCTAACACTCTGAAAAGATTATAAGTATAAAAAATTTTATAACCCTTTTTAACCAAAAAAAGAAAGAAAGCTCAGCTAAGCAGGCTCTATATCACCTACTAAATAGAAAATAACAGGGGTACTAACACCATTTTGGTTGAATCTGGATAGACAAAGGAAACACAAATAGCTTGACCAAGAAGTGAACAAAAAAAGCCACAAATTCGTTGATTAAATAGGGTGAAAAATGCTTAAACCAGTATTTATTTCTTATATCACTTCAATCGGTGTGCATGGCTTGTCAAATGTTGGAAGCATAATTGTAAATACAATTGGGAAAAAGAATTTTCTATTTCACACTTTTAATGTATAATACATAGCTCCTATTTATAGTGCAAGTGAAAAGAAAAGGAAAATACAGATCTTCAAAATCTCCTATAATCTCTAAACATGGCAATAATCAAATAATATACTATGGCCATGTTTGATTCCCATTTTGGGATAAAGAATGTATTTTGAATAGTTGATTGATGGAGAATATGTGATTAAAAATTAAGAAAAAATTTTGGATTTGCGTATAATATTATTTTATTGAAGAATGTGTGGTTGAAAAGAAGAGAGAAAAATGAATTTTAGAAAAAATAAGAATCAAACAGAAGGTATATCTATAGAAAATAGAATCCCCAACAATAATATCAAATCACTCTTCCAATCATCTGGGGATTTCAACACTCCCCCTCGAGTTCGATCGTAAATGTTAATCATATCCAACTTGGAGATAATTATCGAATTTTGGTCTGTAGTCCTTTGGTAAAGACATCTGCAATTTTGCTAGTGTGGAAACATATGTCATACAAATCGTTCCTTCCTCAATTTTTTCTTCGATAAAAGTGTGTGTCCACCTCTACATTTTAATCCTGTCATATTGAACTGATTAAGAGAGATGTTGATCGCTACTTTATTATCACAATAGAATTTGATTGACAACTTTATCGTGACATATAACTCTTCCAGAAGCTTCTTCAACCACAGTCCTTCACAAATTCCTTGTGCAACAACTCTGAATTTAGTGGTGGCAAAAAAGCTCTCGGGCTTGGGCCGCCCGGGCTCGGCTTGGCTTGGCTCGCGAGCTCGAAAAATATATAAAATAAAAAAAATTGGTAGCAAGAGAGGAAAAACTGGCCGGCCTGGCTCGGCTATCAAAAAAACCCGTACCTCGGGCCCGAGCCTCAAATTCCGGCCCGCGAGCCGGCTCTGCTCGTTGACACCCCTATCTGAATTCAACTTCAGCACTACTTCGGGCCACTACATCTTTATTTTTTACTACTCCATGTTACCAGATTTCCCCATACAAAGGTACAGTAACCAGTAGTGGACCTCTATCGTCTATCGATCATGCTCAATCAGCATCTGTGTAGATTTCAATTTCTCTCATTTCATTCTTTTTGAAGAATAGCCCGTTTTCGAAGGAACCTTTGAGATATTTGAGTATCTTATAAACAGCATCTAGGTGACTTTCCATCGGCAAATGCATGCGTTGGCTTACTAGACTTACTACGAATGCGATGTCAGGTCTGCCGTGTGACAAATAGATTAGTTTTCCTACTAACCTTTGACATCTATCAGGTTCTACTAGATTTCCTCCATCTTCAGCTCTCTTCCCCACATCTACCAGTGTATCACTTGTTTTACACCCTAGCATGTCAGTTTCGGTTAGGAGATCGATGATGTATTTTCTTTGTGATACACTGATGTCTCGCCTCGATCTAGCAACTTCCATTCCTAGAAAATATCGCATAAGTCCCAAATCCTTCACTTCAAATTCAGTGGCAAAGCTTTTCTTAAGTCTCTCCAGTTCTACTATGTTATCCTCTGTTAGACAATAACATCGACATATACGATTAAAATCGCTTTAGTACCATCTTCAAATTTTCGAAGAAACATAGTGTGATCTGACTGACCCTAACTATATCCTTGACTCTTCAATGCTTTTGCAAATCCGTCAAACTATGCTCTCGATGACTGCTTGAGGCCGTATAAAGTTTTTTTAGCTTACATACTTGGTCCTTTTCATTTACCTAGCAAAAACCTGATGGTAATATCATAAAGACTTCTTCTTTTAATTTCCCATTTAGGAATGCATTTTTAATGTCCAGTTGGTGAAGTGGTCAATCCAAATTTATTGTTAAAGATAGGACTCGAATTGTATTCAATTTTCCTACTGGTGCAGATGTTTCTATATAGTCGATGTTGTAGATCTGTGTATATCTTTTTGCAACCAACCGAGCTATATATTGTTCTATTGTCCCATCAGCTTTGTATTTCAAATTGAAAACTCATTTGCATCCAACATGTTTCTTCCCTTGTGGTAAGTCTTTACTTCCCAAATGTCATTTTTTTCAGCGCTCGCATCTCCTCTAGTACCGCTTCTCTCCATTTGGGGATTTCCAAAGCTTCCTGAATAGTTCTTGGAATTATTGTACTATCAAGATGAGATGTAAAAGCATGGAATCTTGGAGCCAGAGCAATATAAGACATGAATTTTGAAATAAGGTAGAGAGTACATGACCGTGTTTGTTTTCTGAGAGCAATGGGTAAATTAGTATCATTTATTTCTAATATTTTCTGAGAATCTGGAGCTACCATCGGTTTTGACTCTTGTGATACGTCGAATGTGAGATTCTCCATGTTAATTGATTTTGGCTTTCTCGGGTAAACTTGCATCTCCTTAACATGTTTTCCTACGTCTCCCTTAGAATTTAAGTTTCCTTCTATTAATGGCATACTCAAATTGGTGGTGGGATAGGTGTAGGAGAGAAGAGACTGAAGTCAAAGAACCGATCTTCATGTACAGTCTCTCCCTGAAGAGAGGTTTTCTCAAAGTACAGATTATTTTCAAAGAAAGTGACATCCAGACTTACAAAGGTCCTTTTTGTGGTGGGGACATAGCATTTGTAGCCTTTTGTGTAGGAGAATATCCTATCAGCACATATTTAATTGCTCAGAGATCGAGTTTACTTCTGTAATGAGAGTGAACGGGAATGAATGTGGTGCATCCAAACACATTAAGGGGTAGATTGGAGCTGAGACGGGAAGTTTGGGAAACACTTCTAGAATTTTCTAAGAGGTATTTCGAAGTTTAGGGTGCCATTAGGCATTCGATTGATTATATGAATTGATTAGAGCACAGTGTTCCCCAGAACATTTAAGGCATGTTCGTGGTAAACATTAAGGCATGTATTTGGAAGAAGTCTCCCATGATATTATTGAAGTATTCCGTACTATTGTTAGCGTGTAAAATTTGAATTTGTGTTTGGAATTGTATCTGAATCATGGAATGAAAGGTAATAAACACGGAACGATCATCGAATTTATCCTTTAATAGGTAAATTTAACTAAGTCGAGTGTGATCGTCAGTAAATGTAACAAACCATTTTGCGCGAGTGCAATTTGGGACTCGTGAGGGGCCCCATACATCACTATGAATTATGGCAAATGATTTCGAGGATTTGCACCCAGATTTTGGAAATGATGTATGTTGATGCTTTACAAGCTCGAAGATTTCACGTTGAAGATCAACTGGCTTTTTATTTAAGAAAATAGAAGGGAAAATTCATTTCAAATATTAGAAGTTTGGATGACCCGTTCGAAAAAACCATAACATAATATCACTATTTTTAGGAACAGACGCAGAGTCACAAACTTTATTTTGACATTATGTACTCACATAAGCTTCTTCAAAGTAGTAGTCTTTCACATTTCTTAGCATTGCCAACCGTCTTTCCCGATAATAGGTCTTGAAAAATACAGTGAAATGGAAGAAATTTAGCAGAGCAATTGGAAGTTTTTATAACTGACTTATAGATGGTAAATTGCACGATAAATTTGGAACATGAAGGATAGATTCTAAAGTTATAGAATCAAAAATTCAAATACTTCCTTTTTCGATGACACTTGATAGGGAACAATATACAATTTTAACTTTAGGATTACAAGCATGGGTTGAATATGAAGAAAATAAGTGATAGGAATCTGTCATCTGGTCGGATGCTCCAGAGTCAATAATCCAAGGTGTTTTAGACCCTTTAGAATATAGGCCTAATGCTCTAGGCCCATCACCAGAATAATTAGGCCCAATATTAGAACCTAGCCCAATAGAAGTTATATCACTTTGAAATAAAGGCCCACTCTTAAAATTGGATGGCCCATTATGTTGAAACCCAATCCCTTTCATTACAAGGCCTAAAGCTTCGATACTGGACCCATTCATCATCACTCTCCAGCGACTCTCTTCACGCCTCACCTCTGCAAAAACTTCTCACGATGACGGCAATGGTTTCCGGTCGAGTATTCCACTCTCTAGTTTTTTTGGTAATACAAGCTGTCTTCTGGGCACCTCCACTTCTCCTCAGAACTCAAGTCGAGTTCTTGCCACAACACCGTCATCTCGTGGTAATAATCAATCACCTCTCGCTTTCCCTACTTTGTTTGCCACAAACGAATATTGATTTCGAAAATTTGGGATGCGTTTTCAGAGTCGGAGTACATCTCCTTCACAGCCCCCCAAACATCCTTTGTCGTAGGTAAGAACAAATAAGATTTTCCAATTGAGAGCTTGATGGAATTAACAAGCCAAGCAATTACCAGTGAGTTCTCCGATCTCCATCTTTGAAGAAGAGCAAAATCGGTTGACATCTTCGTCTCTCCGAAGTATCCAAGCTTTCATTTTCCATCAATTATCAGTTTTATAGATTGTGCCCACTCTCTGTAGTTCTTCCCATTTAATTTTTCTACTATGAGTTGGAACGATGAGATTTTGATTCCTCCTGAGCTTGCGGCAGAGATGACCTCTGTTTCTCCTTTGAAGGATTCAGAGGTCATTGAACCTCTGTTGTTTGTAGCAGCCTCTGTCATTCTGCTGGCTCTGATACCATATAAATAGAATTGGAAAAAAGATTTTTCTATTTCACACTTTTAATGTACAATACATAGCTCCTATTTATTGTGCAAGTAATAAGAAAAAGAAAAGGAAAATACAGATCTTCAAAATCTCCTATAATCTCTAAACATGGAAATAATCAAATAATGTACTATATCTATAGAAAGTAGAATCCCCAACAATAATATCAAATCACTCTTCCAATCATCTCGGGATTTCAACAATAATAATATGAGACTCGCAAACTTTTAACCAAACAATAAAAAACGTGGCGATTTGTTTTTTTTCCCTTTGCCCCCATTGTAAATTAGAAGAATATAATTATTAGATTATATGAACTTACAAGAGAATATTTACCTAACTCTAATAACCAGAACTCGAGGCAGGACTGCTAAGACTGTTCACACATCTTAAATAAAGCTGTCAATAAATAAAATATCATCAATGCCAACTCACTATTGTTTCACTTGTACTCTCATGCTTGGAGCATCAGTAGGATTAGCTATCATTTTAGCCTCAACTTTGAGAAACAGAAAAATCCACTACTATTATGAAGATTATGGAGGCAATAGTTTCACATACAAAAAGAATGAAAACAGATATAGTCCGACATCCTGTCGTGGATGACATACAATTCTTCACAGCTAGCTGGAATTCTTGTACTGACAGAGTATACTCATATGGCCAAGTAAATCAAAAGTCACCATCATGAGGTCAAAAATGCAGGAGATGTAAAACCAAAGTTAATAGTACTAAACATATACATGCTTGTTTGACTTCTAACCACTTCTATTGATATTTCATCTGGGTTCCACTCATTCTTGTACTGGGAAACAGTATTTGAGGAGTGAAACCTCGTGGGATTTTATTCTTTTGTTACTTTCATTTTATCATGATGGGCTGAGGAATGCATTTAAAGATGGACACTTACTGATAATGAGTGGTTTGTTATAATGACTCCCCTCTCTGCTTCTATCCTGTGCATAATGTAGATGAAATTTGCATTACAAGATCTAATCAAGTAGTTTAGAACATGGTGCACATAAATTGGTATCTACAGTTGGATAGAAAAAGCAGACAATGAGCCCGCCAAGCTATGGACAAATAAAAAACACACAATGCCTTTGAAATGTGGTTTATAATAATTCTAAGTGCTTCTGCATGAAGTATCAGGAAATACCCATGTGCAGTAGGATTTAGGAACTAGGCTATGACAGCTTTGGGAAAAAAAAAATGCTATATAGGTTATGATTTGTTATCTCATTCTTAAAGCCTCAGGACTCTTGTCCCATTAAAAACAATCAAGCTATTCAACTCAAAACCTATCGGATATGACAAAAGAGGCCATCCAGGACTATGTAAAAGTTTGGGAACAATTGGGACATTCAAAGGTAAAGAGTAGAAGGTGTAACAATGTTCTGATGAAGGAACAATGCAATAACTGCATAACAGAGAGATCAGAAAAGTGGACTCCTCAAAGACTCAGTTATGGTACTATTCCGAAGTATTCAACCCAAAACCGAATTCTAACACACAGAAAGGCGAACAAGAGGCTCATATTAGGTGATACCATACTTACATGGAATGAACTCTAGCAACCAGTTATTTACTTCAATCAAAAAATTTCAATCGATCCAGTTAGACTTGCACCATGAAGTTATTAATGAACGAATCAATAAGAAAACTAAATCAGAGAAGAATGAAAAATAAAGTGTTAGTTTAGTTCTTGTTCCCCACTTTGGTCCTGTCCATTTCAAAAGACAATGCCATATTATGCTGCACAACCTGGCAGGTCGTATACTCTATAATCAAAAGCACGTATGTAATACTTCTCTTTTGGATTACTATAGTGAAGAATAAAAAATCTTTTTCAAACTTAAAAAAAGCCAGAGTTGGGAAGTACCACTTGATAGTTGCAGCTGCTGCAGCCAAGCTAAGATAATATTGCTTGTAATAAGTATCTAAACTAAGCGCAGATGGTTCCTTAGCAGCCAAATTCTTTACTAGCACAGCTCCCTTGAGATAAGAATTACAAAGTTGAAGTCTTGCATCAACCAAGCATCTGATAAGGGAAATAAAAAGGCATAATTATGTCTTATGTAACTACCCTGGTGTCATCAAAGCAACCGCGAGCCATTATGACCTGCAGATTTCCACATCAACATGAGTTATTTCCTAAGGTGCTAAGTATGAATTCTTCAAGGAGGGAGGGGCGTGAAAGAACAATACCTTTCTAGTTGATGAGCAAAATCTGTCAACCAGTTCGGAGACTCCAATCATACCATCAGGTGCCAGCTTAGTAGGTGTCACAATAATGACTGTAGGATCATAAAAATTTAGCAGTGTCTTTGTGTTTTGGTATGAACTACTAGTCTCAATGTACTGTGAAAGATGCAGCGAAGCTGATCTCAAGTCAAATGCAGCCACCCCTACCTGCCAAGCAGATAGTGACATTAATTTAAGCAGTCAAGTCAGCTGCCGGAATCATATTGACAATTTTCTTATCTTTAAAAGTTATTAGAAAAAGGTCAATTTATTTTATCTAACAATATAGCAGTACTAGAGTTTCTGAATTCATGAATAACGCACATTTATTCAAGACAAATGAAATTTGCACTGTATGAAGCAAACAAAAGTAAAATACAAACGCGAAACTATGGGATAATTTTATCTCTATCCGTGTTATCCACTCCCCGATTGTGATTTTTGGAAATTAGTTAACTGAACCATCTCCACCAATGGTCATGGATCACTTTAGGCATGTGTGAGTATATATGTAGGCATTCTTGCTAACAGATTTTAAAGAAGTCTGTGTAAACTGCAATAAAAAAAACTTGCTAGCCATGACTAATTGGTGAACTTGCAGAAATGGAGACGACCATGCAGAAATGGTTGATGTCTAACTGATGAACTTTCTAGCCATAACTAACTGCAAGTGTAAGAATAACGCAGATGGTCGTAGGGTTTGTATCTAGCAATGCTCCAATTGGACGTTTGATTTGACAAACACGTTTTACAATCCACAATGTTTTGTTGAGGACTATGGAGAACCACCTCCCATGTACCATTTTTAATGAGGGCATTGATTTCTTTAATCATGGCTTCTCTCCACTTAGGCTCTTCAAAGTTTGAGACAAATAGATCCAAGGGGTGTGGGCACGCCTGAGGTTGCTTGTGGTGGCTGAGATTGTATAGAACACAGTAAGAACGAGAAGTAGAAATGAGTGATGACAGGCTCACAGAATGATCACTGCTCCGATATTGCAACATTTTTTTATAGAAAGCTTTGATGAACTGCAATATTTTCATTGAATCATTGTACACATCTACACAATTCACAATTCACAGGCAGCAAATAAATGGATTCGAAACCTACAAAAATGAAATACATATAAACAGAGTTTATAGGAAAGGAATTCAAAAGTTCAATGCCACTAGTATTGACATATTCTTCTTAGACAAGTTGTTGAACAAGCTCATGATGATTGACAGATACTTCTTTCACAGATTGAGGAGAATTCACATATTCTTCTTCCAAATGTTTGCTACTTTCCAAGACACATTGGCTTACCAATAAATACAATGAAATTACTGTAATTTACAACAGAATTACAATCGCATGCATCAAAATGTACAAAATTACATAGATAATATGAAAATGTTTGATATGTGCAATTTCATAACAATAAATACATATAATGATAATAAGCACAATATTAGTTGCACGAGAACGTTCAAGTACTTAGGCGACGAAATTCTAGATTCAGAGTACATTGCGGTATTAAAATACATGCAAAAAATTACTGGAGATTACAATTCGCATTACGATGTCAAAATGTGCAATAATACGTGGATAATATGGAAATCGTTTATATACGCAATTTTACAATCATAAATGTACTGATAATATGCACAATTTTAATTGTACGAGAGCATTCAAAGTATTGAATCGATGAATTCCTAGATTCAGTGGAAAATGCGGTATAATGACATAAATTCTGCCTCTGGTATATAACACAAATAAATAAACCGTATATATGATCACAGAGAGAGAGAGAGAGAGAGAGAGAGAGAGAGAGAGAGGATAAAATACCTCCTTGGCGCGATTCTCTATAAGGCCGACGACGATGCTTGATCTCTCTCCTGTATCGTCCTCCATTGAAATTCAACACACAGTGAGAATACCAGTCTAGGCTCAGACTCATTTGATTTTCGCATTTGCGCCAGTCTACTTATATTGGACGGAAAATTGGTGGTAATTTCATCTGCGGTCACTTGACTTTCAGCAAAATCTCAATTCAGTTGCTAAATTTTTTAATTTGTCTCGATTGATCACTGCCCTTCAATTTAGTTTCAATTGGGTCACTGAACTTTAATTTTTATTTCAAATTTCACCACATTTTCACCTGTTATCTCTCAAATCTTCTACGTGATTGTGTGGCATGTCAACTTACCAGTAAACGTCATAAAATCTTAAGATCAAATGTTATGATTATAACATTTTAATATAAATAATTGTCATAACTCTCATTTTAGCATTTTTATTTCTATGGTGCCACGTAAGAAGTAAGTGAAAAAAATTAGTACGATGCATATGTCACCTATGCAATTTTTGTAAGCTTGGGAAACTATAATGATAAAGTGATAAGATTTGAAACTAAATTGAAGTTCAGTTATCCAATTGAGACAATTTAAAATTTTAGTGATATTATTAAAATTTCACTGAAAGTCAAGTAATCGTGGATGAAATTTACATGATTAAACGGAAATTTGGATTCAATACAAAGAGCAAATTTGTCTTCATTAGTAGTACAGTCTACTATAAAATACGTCTAAAAATTTACTGACTTGTTACTTGATCGTCATCATTGAATTATTCATTGAAGCAAGGAGAGTGCATGTAATATGGATTATCTAACTCTCAATCGAATTGCTTTCCTAAGTCTCATCCATGTTTCATGGAAGTCGTGATGTGCCATAGATATGATTGTGTCTATTCCCGTAACGGTGCAGGATATACTTTCAAGTTGTCACTTTGCTTATGGCTATTCTATGGACACTCTTGGAAGGCTTTGAGTGTGATAACGAACATAGCTTCCCTTTACTCCATTGAACCTTTTTCAACAGATGCAGGATTTGGTGGTATCGATTTTCAACTAATCATTATTATGACTGAGTTAGCATTATCAAAAACAACCAGGGGCGGAGCTACATGGAGGCCAAAGTAGGCACTGGCCTCACCTGAGAGACTGAGACTTCTTGCAGCTGCTGAAGAGGCCAACCTGGATTTTGAAGAGGCCTCACCTGGGACTCAAGTTTGAAGAGGCCTCACCTGGGATGAAGCGCAGAGATTGAAGCACAGGCACAAAGATGGAAGCTTGAAGAGGCGCAGGGATGGAAGCTTGAAGATGGAAGCACAGTCAGTTGCACTCGCACAGGCCGCACTTCAATTTCTACTGGTTGTTTGGAGTTGGAGATGCTATTGTTTGTTGAGGGCTTTTTATTTTGGGCCATTTTTTTAAAGTGATTTGTATTGTGGGCTTTGTATTGTTTAATTGTATTGTGGCAAGAGAGAGATTTGAGGGTAAGATGGCAAAAAAAAAGTCGTTAAATTTGATATATGCGGAGTCCCATCCCAGATGAGACGGGAATTATTTGTCTAATCGGATAAACGAGATGAAAGTCGTTCCCTTGAAATAGATATGGAGGAGGGGAAACATGAACTATTTATCTCCAAAACTCTATGTTGATCACGTGAAGTTCTTTTCGTTCATAGACCAATTTTGGTGAAAAAAAATTACTATAGTCAATGTCTAAAATTGTGCCCACACTGGACAAAATCTTTGGCTCCGTCCCTGAAAACAACAATAGATATTCTTCAAACTTTACTCTCATTGGTGGGCTTCTAGATTATCGAATTTCAACGAAGTCATATATGTCAACTTGAAATGGTAATCACTCAAGTTGAATTTTATTTTCATGAGTCGCGTAACACTATAACAATTTTTGCTCATTTGTACTGTTGAATACTAACTGCAAATGTGGGGAAGACTAAAGTTGATAACTAACTTGCTACTTGAATAACAAATTAAGCAATCAGAAGTGTAGTTTTCCCCTTTTTTGTTCATGAATGTTCAAACGAATATGATTTGTCTCACCTTACAATATTTTGCAAATAAGCCCATATTTGGTAGAAATTCAAATTTTAATTACGTCAAAGTCAACAAATATTTTTATTTCATAAGATTCACAACTGTTCAACCACACTTTCATCAATTTTTTATTTATCAAAATCTACTAAAAATATAATTTTAATCTCCACTAAATAGGAGCTAAGTTTAGTTATAAATAAAATAGTAAGAGCCTTGAATATTTATGTATATTTTAATAAATTTTGCTGGTTATTTTTAATATTCCGTTACTCGGACATTTTTGTATTGTTTTCAAATAATTCTGATTATTTTATGAGCAGTTTTAAATTTATCATATGATGTCAAAGATAAATGAAAATAATAATAAAGTACTTGTACCAAAGAGATGAAATAGAATTTACTGAGGTTGTGTATTTAATATGAATTAAGCTCCTTGTACGAGAAAAATGTATAAAGTGTTTACAGATGTACAACTGACAACACTGCATTAGCTGATTGCCTTGTACTTTTTGTCTAACAACCAATTAAATCTTGATAGCTGACAATTTATCAAAAAATTGTCAACCAATCTTATACAAATGACATGATTGATTTAATAATCTCATTTAAGAAGTCAAGATTAAAGTTACATGGCTTAGCCGATGAGAGTGCAATTTGACTTTTTGGGAACTGTTTTTCATCATATAACTTAGATTTTGATGAATTTTAAAAAATTGTGTATTCTAATGAATTTCGTGAATTTGAATAGATTTCACAAAATTCATAAGAATCTCATTAAATGGTGAAATTTGAAAAGAGTTTGTTATATGTATTTTTAATCTTGAAATTCATCCAGATCTTTTATAATTCTTTTATTAATTAAATTCATATAAATTCATGAGTTATCGATGACACCTAAATTTTAATAGATTTCATTAAAAGTCGATAAAGTCTGAGTTGAGAACACCTAAATTTTATTAAATTACATTAAAATCTCAATTGTGATACCTTAATTTTAAAAAATCTCAATTTATGACACCTCTAATAATTTGCCCATTTTTTTAAAGTTAAATGTAAGACTGAAGTACTAGGCTAATGGAGTGATTTGCATCAAAAGTAAATTGATTTGGTTTCAACAAATTAAATTTTAATTCAATAAAAAATCAACGGAAATTAACGGACCAAAAATTAAATTAAACATATGGCCAGTGTAGCAGATTCTTTTCTTCAACGGGTCAATTAATGGTCCAACATTCATGGCTTTAGTTTCAACATTTATAAAATTTCAATTAAACAACAACGGAGTTTCAATTTTACCATTGATTGAAAGATAATGGTAGCCATGGCTTGATGGGAGCTTGGCTATATATAAAAGGGTTTCGTCCCTAAGCTCAAACACCGAAAAACATACATCATATTACACCCTCGTTTCGAAGTGTTTGAGAGCTTAAAAGTGCCTAACCTGGAGGAAACAAGAACTTGTGGAATATCGCCAATTGCCGGAGGTATGCACCCAATCCATGGATTTTCATGTTTCTTGATTCAGATTTATTTCGGATGAATTTGGTATCAGAGCGACCGTAACCTCTGCATTGTTTACAAGCAATTTGTAAAACTCAATTTTTCTTGCCAAAAACATTTTTCTTGAAATTGAAGTTCAGATTTCTTGAGAAAATCATTTTTCTAGCTTCTGTGTATTTTAAACTTGAGATTTTGACATTGGGAGGATTGAATTTGAAGCGGATCAGAAATGAGTTGAAAACCACCAATCTTGAGAAAGAAAGCGACTGTAATTTCTTTCTCTTGATTTTTGAAAATGGCTAATTTTCTTCTGCAGTTTAGGAAATTGTTGGGTTTTCTTATCTTTGAAAATGGCTACTTTCGTTCAAGGGAAAATTTTATATCTAAAAGATTAAGTATAACTCATTTTAAAACTAAAAAACAATGTTTATTATTTCAAAAATTAGATATTAATTAAATTTTATTTGTGTAATAATTGATTAAAAATATATTTTATTAATTAAATATATTATGATTACAATAACATACTCATAGATCACAATTTATTTTTTTGTCACATTAATTTGTTACTAATTATTTTTCGATTACAAATCATAAACTTTATAGGTCACAATTTATTTATCAATAACAAATCACAAATTTTATAGGTCACAACTTATTTCACGATCACAAATCACAAATTTTATAGGTCATAACTTATTTTACGATAACAAATTATCAAATTAGTTGGTTACAATTTACCGTCACAAATACAAATTTGGTCACAATCATATATTTTTATAGGTCACATATTATTTACTGATCAAGAATTAATAATTTATTGGTTACAACACTCAATCAATTGGTCACAATGACTCTTCCCATCCCACTCCCACTCGCATAATAACTCACCACCATGAGCACCACTACCTCGCCAGCATCACCATAGCACTCGTAAAACCACCACAACACTATGCTCATAGCACATCTCCATCTCTTCTATCTCCATCTATACCATGCCACACCACCACCTCACATTGCCATCTCCTCTATCTCTATCTATATCACACCACAACCACCACCCCTACCAAAAAATCCACAAACCCATCGCCTACACTACCACCTCCTCAAAACCACCACAAAACCACAACAAAAACCACTACAAACCGTTGCAAAAGCACCATAAGCCTCTCAGCTTGGTCAACATGGGAAGGCAAAAGTGGCAGCCCAGAACCTCTGCCGTCATTACAACGCCACAGTAACAGCAAGCGACGTTGTGATCTCGTCGAAGAAAAGTTCAGCAGTGATCTATGACTAGGAAAAACCACCGGAGTGCTGCGGTACCACAACCATTGAATGTCGCAATCTATAACCAGGCAAGAACACTGGATTGCCGCTGCCCGTAGAGGCGCAGTTAAGCCACACAGGCGAGGCACCGGACCGTGCTGCACAACGCGGTGCGGTACCATTGGATGGCCGCTACCCGTAGAGGCATTGTCGAGGCATAGAGGCGAAGTGTCGTGTCGTGTTGCACAAAGCTGATCATCTGCGCGCAGAGGTATCGAAGTGCAACCGCGCCTCAACGCCGGATGTGCCATCTCGCCGGAGGTTGTGTGCTGTCGGAGAAGAGAGAATGGGAAAAGAACGACGACATATGTGGTGGTCCCCGACAAAAATCTCTGGTGGTTGTAATAAAGGGATGGAAGAGAAAAATGAAAGGGATGGAAGAGAAAAATGAGATATATATATATATATATATATATATATATATATATATATATATAAACAACTTGTACAGAACTATTACCACTTAAATGACATCCACTCACATATAGTGGAACCCGCATAAATAAACAATGCAAAAAAGGTGGGACCCCAAATGCAAAAAAGGTGGGACCCCAAATGTGAAGGTCGGACAGGGAAATTGTACCTGTAGCGACTCAAATTTTTAAAATACAAATTTTATAACTTAAATTGTGTCGCTACGATATTACCGTCAAATTTTAGAATTTATGTTGTGTTCCGTCGAGTTGTCTAACAAAACATTTAATATAAGAATTCAAAACAATTTTTAATCTTAGAAATTCAATATTTTTTTTATCGGGTCGAATTTTACACCCAACATCTATTTTAAATTACTCTTGGTCCAATACTCCTCTTTGGCCCAAGCTTAAGTCCATGATCAGCCCAACATAGGGTTGTAGGGCTCAACAGTGTCAAAACCAAAAATCAGTCGTTTCCACCTCCAACATTTCACTCTCACGGCTGAACCAAACTTCACAAGAAATCTAGACATTTCAACTAGGTAAATCTCTTAACATTTGAACAATTATTTTTCTTTGATTTCATCATCATCGTTGTCTAATCCACATGACACACTGCACTAGTTCTTCAGCTTTTCAATCCAATAACACAATCAATATTCATACATTATTTCACATAATAATCTCACTCAAAAACCAATACACACACACACACAGGGGGATGGAAATCAAAGCCATGAGTCGAGTTTTTTTTGAAGTGACCTACAACTCCAATCCTTGCACTCCGTATCTTGCCTTCCTTGTGACCGAAATTTCTGGGTGTAGTGAAGGACACTCGAAAACCCAAGGTTGCCTGCAACTTTTCTTGTCAAACGAATCACAGCCCAACCTCTATTCTCCTTCTCTCGCCTGGAACACTGTCGCGCGAACTCCATTTCCATTAGGCTTCTTCCTCCGACCTCAAATTTGGTTGGAAACCATCAAAATGTAAATAACCCAATTTGAAAATCCTTACCCAAGCTGATTTTCGAAACTAGCAATGTGAAATTTGATTTGGGAATGGGGGGTTGGTTTTAAATATTGAAAATTCGTTTTTAAATCCTAAAGTTTGGCCAAAAATTTAAGTTAGTCTCCTATTTGATTTTACCTCCTTCCCCACCCCTAAAGTTTAAGTATCGTTCAAATTAATTATAAAATACTTTCTAATTTTATCATATTGACCCTAAACATTCTAAATTTGATAATTAGACCCTAAAGATTTAAAGAATTATCAAATTACTCATTTCTTTACTTTCAAAAGTTCAATAAAGTCCCTAAAGGTTTTAAAGTATTAATTGAGACTTAGTATCCTAAATTATATTAATTTTGTTCTTGCTAGACTAGGTCATGGGAAAAGTTTAAAGTACTGTAACTTCACATCCATTCAATTTCAAGAAAATTTCCAAAATTTTGAGGTGAGGTTTATATTCAAACAATTGTAGTTATTTTGTCCGTGTTAATTCTTGATATGTGATTTGATTGTGATATAATGCTTATACATATGAAAAGGTTGCCAAGAACCCTAAATAGGTCCGGGATCGAAAGTGGGTCATTGGGGTTGTCCCACAAATGCAAAAATTTGTTAAGCACTAATAACATGTTATCAGGGATCGTAAATAGGCCCGGGATCGTAATTGGGTCCTTGAGAATATCCCACAGTACATATCTCTACAGTATGTTGTATTGGTATTATATTCATCATTTGATTTCATATTTAGATTTAACTTGGACTGATTGTTGTTTCTTCACTGAGTATAATTCGTTATGCTCACCCCAATATTTTTCCACACTTTCAAGTTAAGGAGCTCGACATGGTAAGACAATGAGCGGGACAATCTTGATTAAATAATAGACCATTTAATTTATAAGTTTTGAAACAAGTATTTTACTAGCTGGTTTCCATTTTGATAATTAAATCTCAAATTTAGTATTTTTGCAAATCTTGGCACCTTGCTCATCATATTTGGTATTGACACTTGGATGTGAGTAAATTATTCAAAGGCCGTTTCCGCATTTTGTCCTAATTTGCTATAGTTTTAAAATTTATATATATATATATATATATATATACCTACACATTTTGGCGTCTATTGAGAATGCTTATTTACAGATTATTTCGACTTAAGTGGTGCCTTGAGTTAATAGAATTTTGGGCGTTACAATACCTGTAGCACTTCTGCATTAAATTTGGCCAATAATTAATTTTTTTACCATTGCCAATAATGTTGTCTGACAACCAAGTGAAATCAATAAATTGCGGGGCTGGTAGAATTCTCACGGTGGGTAGATGAATAAATGGTCAACAACTGTGGCTGGGGTAAGGACAAGGGTAAAAAAGGAATTGAATATAAGTTGAATTCAAATAAAAATATATAATAATTGTTTGGACCTCACTTTGATGTGATGAAAAGAATGCATTTTGGGTTAAAATATGGAACAAACGAGAGTTAGCAAAAAGCATCCCCATCATTTGTAATCATTACGAAAATGGTCCCGATCGTTTCAAACTTGGTCTTTACACCTCATTTCAAACATTTCTTGCGAAATTTGTCCTTTTTTTTACATTCCGTTAAATTGTCCCATTAAATATGTGTAATTTGGTGCAAAAGCATTCCTATTGTTTTCTTTCATTGTGCAAATAGTCTCTATTGTTTCAATTTTTGAAATTTGGTCACTCAGATCGACCTTTCTTTGCATCACATGTCCTTATCATTTATTTTCTCCATTATAATATTGTAAAATGACTAATTTATCTTCATCTTTAAATAAATAAAATAGAAAAAAGAAATAATATAAAAAAAATTGCATCTAGAGTTTCATATTTTTTAAAATGTACAAACGAGTTTCACGTAAAATAATTTAAAACATTCTAATAAAAGAAAAATATTTTATCTTCCCGATTAACCTACCTACTCCTACGCTTATCCCCTACACTCTACCACCACCCCAAAATTAATTAAAAATATAATTAAAAATATAAAAACAAAAGTAAAAAAAGAATTAAAAATAGAAAAACAAAAAATAAAATTATAAAAGCAAAATGGTGTTTATTCCTTATCAAATGTTTTTTTATGTATACTTTTAATTCTATTTTTAATTATTTTGATGGTGTTGGTGGTGGAGGAGGATATGCGTAGGGGTAGGGGTAGGTGGGTTAGTTGGAAAAATAAAATATTTTTCTTTATTTAAATGTTTTAAATTTTTTTATGTGAGATTCGTTTGTAATTTTTTTTTTTTTAAAATTAGAAACTCTAGATACATTTTTTTAGATGACTTCTTTTTTCTATATGTTTATTTAAAGATCGTGATAAATTAGTCATTTTATAATGTTATAAGGGAGAAAATAAACGATAATGACATTTAAGGAAAGAAATGTCAATCTAAATGTGCAAATGTCAAAATTGAAATGATGGGAACTATTTGAGCAATTAAAACAAACAATAGAGACATTTTGCAACAAATTACACATATTTAACGAAAGGATTTAACAGAATATGATGAAAATGACCAATTCTGTAAGAAATGTTTGAAATGATGGTGTAAATGGCAAATTTGAAATGATAGAGACCATTTTTTGCAATGAGTACAAAGGTATTGGATTTTTTTGCTAATTACCTTATGATTATTAATATTAAAATTTTGAATTAATATTTGATTTTTGTGTAAAAAACCTTTGATTTGATTATTGAAATTGGATCTTAAAAAATGGGGTTTGGTTGTAATTTCCACTTTTGGAAATGATGAATTTGGCCATATTTGTTGGGCCATTTTTTTTTTATAGAATTAATTATTGAGCACATGAATTTGTTTATTGGGCCAATTTTTACAGAATTTATTCTTGGACATTTATTTAGTTTATTTTTGTTTACTTTTTGGATATGTTAATTACTTATGTTTAGAATAATATATGCATTTTAAGGATGAATTAAATTATGAAAAGTTATTAGTTATAGTCATATTTAGCATTTCTTTGACAATCATTATTTAAAATCTTTTTTTTCTACATACTCATTTTCAATCACATATTCACACAATAAAATATTATGCACGTAAACTAAAATTTTTTAGCCACATTCTCCTAAAATCACTATTCAAAAAATATATTTTTTTCTCAAATAATGGTTGTTAAATAGGGTTTAGTTTGCATGTGTTAATTACGTTTTAAATTATCACATGTATTTTTAGATATGTTAAATGCTTGGGAGAATATTTTATGCATAATCATAACATGTTAGTTAAAATTTTGCAATTAAAATTATTCTCATATTGAGCTAATCGTTTATGCTTATACGAGAAAATGTCAAGTGATCTATATTATTTTATTTAATTGAGGATTAGCCATAACATCTTTAATTAGATAAAATTATTTATTAAGTTTAGGATCACATAAATAGTAAAGACATTAAATTATAATTAATTATACTTAATATAAATTTTTATCCCACACGAACTTTTGTTATATTTATATAATTAATTAGAATAAAATATCAAATTATTTAATAATATGTCCACGGGAATTATGAATAATTACATAATTTAATAGTTTTATTATAAAGTTTGCTTTAGGATATAATATCAAATTATTTCTCAGTGTACCCAAAATATGAATTAAGTGCACAATTTGATAATTCTATCGTAAGGAATTGTATATGTTTGAATTAAAAATTTAGCACACAAACAATTTTTATGTCATCATATTCAAGTTTAGCATTATTAACATTGGTAAAATATGCAATCTATTCAACGAGCCGATTTGCAGGCCAGAATTTTCGGCTCGGGCAGAATCTTCGAGTTTTTTTGCGAGCTCGAGCCGAGCCAAGCTTTTGCTCACTCAAGTAAAAGAGGCTCGAAGCTCGGGCTTTTTCCGAGCCGAGCCGGGCTGACTAGTTTTTCCTCTCTTACCAATTTTTTTTTAAAATTTTTATATATTTTGAGCTTCCGAGCCGAGTCTGACTCGACCCGAGCCTGAGTGGCCCGACCCTGTTAGCTTTTTTACCACCACTAAATTTTAACATAAGCAGTTTCAATATTATGCAACTCTATAACCTACTAATTTCTTTGATATTCGCTACGATATTCCCGAATTAAAGTATGACAACTATAAAGTATGAAATTAGAGAATTCTTATCCATTTAGGGTGCATGGACATTGACTATGCTATTAGAAAAGACGAATCACCTGAAATCACCGATACCAACACTACAGTAGACATCGCACTTTATGAGAAATTGAAGCAATCTAATCGCCTCAGCGTGATGTTCATAAAGACTAAGACTTTGTTCGGTAGAGATTCAAATCTAATTTTAATTGAAAATATATCCGTTATGTTTGAATTTTATCTCACGCATGTAACCCACTAACTTCTAGTTTTTCAATTAAAATCTAATTTAAATTTCCACCAAACACGCTCTAAAATTTCTGCTGATATACATGGTACTATCAAGCAGCACCACAAGGTCTAAGACAAGACAAAGGCCAAGATCATCAATTTGCCACTTTTGATAAGGCATTAGTATGTAACTTCATAATCAATTTCTCATTCTTAAGGCTCACCAGTGCAAAAGGTATGCGCGAGTACATCATGCAGAAGAGACATTATGGCTCAACTTAAGAAATTCACGATTGAGATGTCCAAATCCTTCATTGTACAATATATCCTGAATACTTTCCCACTTTAAAATCTTGTACAACACACATAAAGAGAAATGGTCAATTAATGAATGTGTTCAAGAGCAAGGGAGGCTAGTGAGAGAAAAAAGGTGAAACTGTAATGCTGATTACAATTCGTGGAAATGGGCAGACTCAAGCCAACCAGAAGGAAAATGATAAAATACCACCCCAAGCTGATATTAAAAAAGAGGCCAAGTGTTACTTTTGTATAAAAAAGGGACACATGAAGAAAGATTAAGCCAAATTCAAGAAATGACTTGAGATAAAGATAGTCCATTCTCATTTATATATTATGATGAATCTAATATGGTTAATGTAAATATTAACACTTGGTGAATTGACTTTGGATCAACAATCATATTGCAAACTTCTTGCAGGGTATGCAAAACCTAAGGAAGACAATAAAAAATAAGAAAGTTATATTATCTGGGAACAAGATGAGCTCACGTCTGGAGACTATATGAACATGCATTTTAACTTTAAGTAGTAGCTTTGTTTTGACATTAGATAGGAACTTTTTATGTTCAATTTTTTCTCGAAACTTTATTTCTATTTCCAGACTTGTAGGATATTCATTTAGTTTTCAAACATGTCATTTAGTTCATTATATAATTCTGATTATGTTGGAAATTATATTTTATCAGATGATCTTTATCGTATTAATTTACAAAATAATATCATTTATAATTTAATGCATGTTCACACTAGCACTAAACAGTGTAATTTTAACGAAAACTCCTCTATGTTGTAGTGCCGAGATTAGGACACATCTCTATAGAAAGAATTAAAATATTAGTAAATGATAGGGTGCTTAATATTCTAGATTTCACCGATTTTGAGATATGTGTGGACTGCATTAAGGGAAAGTAAACCAACAAATCCAAAAACGGTGCCAATAGGAGTTCGAACATATTAGAAATCATATATAATAATATATTTAGAGGGTGTTTGGTGGGAATTAAAATTAGATTTTTAGTAGATTGTGATAGAAGTTTTTGAAATATGTGATTGAAAAGTTGTGGGACACATGAAATATGTGGTTAATGTTATTGGTTTGACTTTGACTTTGACTTAGATTAAAATCAAATGTTAATCTGAACCAAATAGGCTCTTAGTCCAGATTTGGACTCACATGGTCAAAAATATTTCATTACCTTTATTGATGAATATTCATGATATATGTATTTTTGCTTGCTTCATAACAAGAAAGCAGTATTGGATGCATTTAAAAATACTGCATTTAAAATCTTCAAAGCTGAAGTAGAAAAACAATGTGGAAAGCAGATTAAGATAGTGAGATCAGATGGAGATGAAGAATATTATGATAGATACACAAATGATGGACAATCAACTGGTTCATTCGCTAAGTTTCTTCAAGAGCGTGAGATAGTTACACTATACACCATGCCTCCCATGCTCAGTTTACCGAACCACAATACTGTGTCAGAAAGAAGAAATCGAACATTATTGGACATGTTACAAAGTATGCTTAGTAGCTCTAAACTTCTTAAATTTTGTAGACTGAAGCTCTTAAAAACGACATTGCATTTATTAAATCGAGTTCCAACAAAAATTGTCCCAAAGACGCCATGTGAATTATTAAAAGGTTGGAAACCAAGTTTGTGACATATGTACATTTGAGAATGTCCATCTAAAATGAGGATCTATAATACGCAAGAGAAAAATCTGGATCCAAGGACCATTTGCGGGTAATTCATTGGATATGTCGGAAGGTCTAAAGGGTACAGATTCTCTTGTCCATATCACAACACTAGGGTTGTGGAATCAAGAAACGCTAAATGTACGTTTGATTTGGTGTTTTCAAGTTTTCGATTTTGTAAAATATTGAAACCTGTTTTATCTAATATTTCTAAAAATGTATTTTCGAAAACAATGATAAATTTATAACATAAAATTCAAAACACATTTTTTAAGTTTCGAGTGTTTTCTATGAAAATTCTGAAAACACCTAAAACATTCAAAACAAGAGTTTAAATAAATTTTATTTAAATTTAAATTTTATTTTTTAAAATTCTAACAAATAAAAATTATAAAAAATTAAAATTCAAAATTAAAATTGATAAATAATAAAAAATAAAAATTTTGAAAAAATAAATTCTAAAATTCTAAAAAATTAAAATTCTAAAAAATTAAAATTAAAATTTGAAAAATAAAATTATAAATAATTTTAGAAAAAAATAAAAATAATGTTAGCTCTTAATGATTATTTACATAAAATCATTAAAAAAAATAATTGAACACAAGCAAAAATATTTTGAGTCAACATCATTAGTTTTTATTCAATATTTTAAATTTTATTTAATTAATTTTTTATTTTAATTTTTTAGCGAGAAAAATTTATAATATTCATCATTATAAAAATTTATAATACTTTATAATATATTAATATAAAATTGTTCTATTTTTACTTGATAATCAAATTTAATGGAATAAAATGTCATAAAATAATTTTTAAAATTTCAAATCAAACGTATTTATAGTTTTGCGTTTTGAGAAATAATTTTTCAAAATGACAAACCAAATGCGTCTTTAAAAATCTTAAAACAAAAAATATAAAATGGATTCAAAACTTAAAATTGAAAATAGAAATACAAACCAAACAGACCCTAAGTTACTTTAGAATGACTTGATAAATGGGAGCGGTCAAACTAGGAACAAAGTTTCTGAGGATGGCTTCGATTATGAAGGCCACCACTACTGTGGGCTTTAGGGCTTTACGACCCTCATTTGGAGCTACCAAACACGTCAAGGAAAAACATAAGCGCCTCGGCAAGGATCATGCTGAAAAAGGTGACGAAGAAGCGAGGCAGAGGTTCGACAAATGTCCAAAGAGGGTTGACAAAGGTAAGAAGAAGGTGGAAAAGCCCCAGGAAATAGAAAATTGTCCCATAATAGCTATGCCTTCAGGAAGTTCGGCACTACTGTTGCCCTCGTAGCTAAACATGCAGCGCCTCCTCTTTCGAAGTTAATGGAGGCTTCTATGAATGCTGTTAAAGTAGAGATAATTCGGAGGGCCAATGAATAGGCTCAAAAGGAGGAAGAGCAGGCATTGGAGGCTGTCGCGAAAATTTTTCGAGAGATATTGATCCAAACTCATAAAAACCAACCAAACAAGCACCACCCGACCTCAGCTCGACACAAAACTTCTACACTTGGTTGCCACAACCTTCATTCCACAAATGAGACTCTAATGGTGGTGGTATTATCAATGTACAAAGGTAGGAAGAAGAAAAGATAACAATGGTTGAATCTCACTCACAACCTCCCAAAGCTCTCAGCTTCTTCTCTTTTTTCTCTCCTCTCCATTGCTACAATACACACCCACAAAAAAATCGGCTGCAAGGATGATGAATATATAGATTGGATGTTAGCTCACTCAATTAGACTAACAATATGGGCCACAATAAAATAAAACCTAAACCAACAAATGGGCTACCAAAAAAACAAGGTAAACTTAATAACGATTGGGCCAAGACTCACATATCCATCAACAACAAATCCAACTCCAACTTGGGCTATCCAAAAGTATAGGTTGTTTTCGAGTTGAGGCAAGTCTATAGTATCGATAAATTATTCAACATTTGTTTTAAATCATCGTCCGGATTTATTGGGTATCAAAACCCAATAAAGGCCATAAGGAAGGCTGCAGCTACTAGGAACCCTGAAAAATCGAGAAGGTTCCTAGCTAGGTAAAACGAAGAGATTGCTCCGACAACGATGGATATGTTTCTGCCTAGAGTCCAAGGCACCATTGCAAATTTCTACAAGTTCTGGACTGATAGGTGGCGATCATATGTATCCATCTACAACGCAATGGACCTTATAGCTACTTTGGTAAGCCAAAGCGTCAGTGCCTTTGGCATGTCTTTGGAGTGCCAGGAGGAGTTGAAGGACATCCAAACACGCAATAAGGAGTCCGTTGATAAGCTGGCCTCGGTATATGAGGAAATTAAGAAAATAACAAAGAAGGTTGAGGAGCTGAGGGCCCAGCGAGTTGAAGAGACAGCTAAGTTGGATTCTACCTTAGCGAAGATCGAGGCTTTAAAGAGGAAAGTTCACGAATCCCAGTGCGAAGTGGCTTTCCTAACCAAAAAGTTTGAAATTTCAAACAATCATCATAAGCTAACGGCCAAAGCTTTGGAGAAGGCCAACTTGGTACTCGTTGGGCTCAAGGACGCAAACTAATTTCATGAGACCTAGATGAAACACTATATGGAGGAGATACAGATGGCTAATGCTGATGCTCAAATGGCGGATGAGGAGGTGGTGAAGAACTATATTGCCAACTTCCACTTGACGGAAGAGTATCAATGCTTCGACACCTACTAGAGAAGGTAGACATGGTAGGGAAGCCTTACCCAGAACTTGATGATGATGACCTAAGAGCTGAGTTTTTGGATGAAGTGCCTTAGATCCCTGCTGAGGATGCGGTTGAAGATGATGAAAAAGTGGACCAAGGGGATGCTCTTGAGGATGAAGTTTCGAATCAATTGGCTCCAACTGCCTAAGAGCCTACTATTGAGACGTTGGATTCTTCGCCACTTCCAGCATAGTGTAGATTTTGGTTTTTGTAATTTTGGCTCCAAATTAAGTTTTTGTACTTCGAGCTTTTGTTTTCCTATTCCAAAGTCTTTAATTACCAAATGTCAAAACCTAAATAAAATATGACCTCGACAATTTGATTGTCCAATTCATGTCGTAATGAACTGGAATATTTAAAATATTTTGAACTTGAATAATCTAGAAAGTTGACTAATTTGTGAAAACACATGGAACTTATTACCTTTAGATGGCATTTCACATTCTTTGATTAATGTTCATTTTCAGTTAAAAAGTTTCAAACTCGGCTACTTTTGAGAACATAAAATGTAAGGGCTTCTTTTTTTATGTTCAGCTTCGTCAAAAGAAGGCATGTCATGTACGTCTCGGAAAATAAATGAGGTCATCCCTTTTGAGATCTCATCTTCTCCGAGGCGCCCACGCTTCTCCACATGGTAGATGGTTCAACCTTGTAAGGGCTTCATCATTGACATTCAGCTTTATCAAGGTGAGTTATGTGTTGTATGCCTTGAAAAACAAATGAGGTAATCCCTGTTGGGATCCGATTCTCTTATCCAAGGTGCTCACGCTTAACCACTAGGGCTTCTACTTAAGATATTTTCAAATGAAACACTATTTTATTCATTCACATTCAAGAGTTGGGTAAGAGCTTCTAGCTACTAAGTACATTTATTAATAATATATTCTCAATTGCTCAATATTCCATGGATGAGGCTGTGTCTTTCCATCAATGTCTTCTATCTATTAAGTGTCAGGTCGAAGCTCCTCTTTAATATGATATGGACCTTCCTAGTTCGGACCTAATTTGCTTACCCTTGGCTCTTTGGAAGACATAATCACCCTTCGAAGAACTAGGTCATTTATCCCGAAGGATCTTTTCTTGATCTTTGCATTATAGTAATGGGTCATCTTTCCTGTAGTATGTAGCTAGCTTTACCTGGGATTCATCTCTTCTTTCATCAAGAAAATTGAGCTTACATCTCCTCATTGGGTTTTTCACTAAATTGTAATCGACGAGGAGAAAGTAGCCGAACCTCTACATGACTCATTGCCTCGACCCCATAGGCCATCGAAAATGGTTTTTCCCCAATTGGTGTCCTATTGATGTTCGGATCGCCCACAACATTTGTAGCAGCTCATCAACACATGCTTATTTAGACGCGTTAAGCTTTCATTTCAGAGTGTGCTTGATAGTTTTCACAGCCTCTACTTGTCCATTAGCTTGGGGATGATGCAGTGTGGAGAAATGATTCTTGATCCCCACTTCATCGCATAGGTCCCTAACCTTTTTATTATCAAATTGTCTCACGTTATTCGAGACTATTGAATGGGGAATTCCAAACCGGCATATAATGTTCTTCCAAAAAAATTTGGAAGTGTTCGCTTATGTTATTTTGGCTAGGGGTTCGACTTCAACTCATATGATAAAATAATCAATAGCAACGAAACCAAAACTTGCACTACCTCTACCCTTAGGTAAGTGGCATATAAGGTCCATGCCCCACTTTGCAAATGGCCAGGGGCTGGATACCGCAGTTAGTTCATGAGAATGTTGTCTTTGAATAGGGAGAAGCGTTGGCATTTGTTGCATTTTCGTACAAACTGAATGGTATCCTTTCTCAAAGTGGGCCAATAATATCCTTGCTTCAACGCTTTTCTTGCTAATGTAAGTCTCCCCGAGTGATTGCCGCAGACCCCTCATGAATCTCACAGAGAATGTACATAACTTCTTCTTCTCCAACACATCAAAGGAGAGAGGAATATAAGCCTTTGTTATAAAGCATGTCATCAAATAATACAAAATGAGCAGCCTTCTCCTAAAGTTGTAGGCTTCTTCATTGTTTTCAGGAAAAACCTGGTCTTTAAGGTACGCAACCATGGCTGCATCCACTTAGGGATTTTTTTCTACCCACATCACCTCATTTCTCATAGAAATAGAGAGTTTTGCTAGATGCTTGATAGGAACCATAGTTAGTAGTTCCGAATCCTCACTACTTGCTAACTTAGCAACACGTCGGCATGATTGTTTTCAGTGCCTGGGATCTGAGCTAGCTCAAACTTTTCAAAGGATGAGAGTAGGTCCATCACCAACTTAAGGTACGTAGTTATGCCTTTATTCCTGGCTGTGAAGTTGTTGTTGGCTTGGCTAACGATCAATTGGGAGTTGCTATTGATGAGCAATCTCCTCACTTGCATTTCTTTGGCCAGCATGATGCTTGCAAAAGTGTCTCGTACTCAGCCACATTATCTGTGGCTTTAAACTCGAACCTCATTGCACAATTCAATTTATGACGCTCAGGGCTTATTAGGACAACTCTAACTCTCGAGCCCGTTTCACCAGCTGTTCCATCCATGAATAGGTTCCACGTGGGGGGGGCTCAACGGGTTCCATTATCTCTTTCATTTCAAAGACGTTGGGAAATTATGTCACAAAGTTCGTCAGGGCCTGACCCTTAATGACAACTCTCGTTTTGAAGAGGATGTCAAACTCGCTGAGTTCAACTGCCCATTTCAACAACCTCCTCGAGACATCAGGCTTCTGGAGCACTTGCCTAAACGAGAAATTGGTTAATACATGTATAGTATGGGCTTAGAAGTAGGGCCTCAACTTTCTGGAAGCTGTGATCAGTGCTAAGGCTAGCTTTTCCATATCGAGGTAGTGGGTTTTAGGCCCTAGAAGTGCTTTACTAATGTAGTAAACTAGAAGCTGGATAGTGTTTTCTCTAATAAGGACTGCAATAATGGTCTCATTGGAGACGGCTAAATAAAGTTGTAAAACTTCTTCAAGCTTGAGTTTTGAGATGAAGGGGGCTTACCCTAGGTGCCTTTTTAGCCCCTTAGAGGGCCTCTTCACACTCTTACATCCATTGGAACTTCTTTCCCCCTTTCAGGACCTTGAAAAAAAATGAGGCATTTGTTGGTAGCCTTTGAAATAAAGGGACTTAGAGCTGCCATTCTCCCCGTTAGGCTTTGCACCTCGTTTGCCTTTTGGGGAGACCTCATCTCAATCAAAGCTTAGATTTTCTCTTGATTTGCCTCTATGCCTCTTTGGTTACCATGTACCCTAGGAACTTGTCGGAGGCAACACATAATGCACATTTAAAGGAGTTCAATCTCATTCCGTACCTTCTGAGAATTTGAAATATTTCATTTAGGTACGTCACATGGTCGTCCACCTTTAGGCTCTTCACTAGCATGTCATCCACATAAACCTCCATTGTTTTGCCAATGAGGTTGGCAAACATTGTGTTGACAAGCCTTTGATAGGTGGTCCCGACATTTTTCAAGCCAAAGGACATCATTTTGCAACAATAAAGTCATTTATCTGTGATGAAAGATGTGCTTTCTTAATCATCTCAGTAGATAGGAATTTGATTATAGCCCAAATAGACATCCATAAAGCTTAAAAGCTCAAGCTTAGCAGTGGAGTCTACCAGTTGGTCTATCCTTGGAAGGGAGAAGCTGTCTTTCGGCCAAGCTTGGTTGAGGTGGGAGAAATCAGTGCACACCCTCCATTTTTCATTATACTTCTTGACCAAAACTGGGTTAGAGACCTACTTTGGATAGATGACCTCTTTGATGAAGCCATTATTTATCAATTTTTGTACGTCTTCTTTCAGGGCTTCATATCTTTTGTCGATGCGGGGCAACCGTAGGATCAATTTCCAAGCAGTGGCAACAAACTTTAGGGTTAATGCCTATCATATCCTTATGCTTTCATGCAAAGACGTCAAGATTCCTAAGTAGAAAATCCTTAAGTTTTTCTTTGACATCGGGTAACAAGCCTTTTCCCACTTGTAGTAATTTGGTGGGATCCTGAGGGGACACCTGAAAGCTTTCTAAATCTTCCATGGGTGCTTGCCTCAGGTTCAATAACAAGAGGGTCAAGTTCATCTAGTATGAACACTATCTCGGGGACATCCAACATGTCTACATCTTTTTGCTCTGAATTATGTCCTTCTGGGGCGTTCGGCATATCCATGTCCACTATCACGACATTGACATCCCTAGGCTCGACTTTTCTTACTGAATTCAAGTAGCATTCCCTTGCTCCTCTCTGGTCACCTCTAACTGTGGCTACCTTCTGGTCAGTGGGGGAATTTCATGCATAAATAGTGGATGAAAATGATGAATCCCAAGTTCTTTAGGGGGTCTGCCTAGCATCCCGTGATAGATGGATCTGTTATCCACTATCAGGAATTCCATAAAGTTAAACGACGTTTAGGGTGACTCTTCCATCTCCACTGCCAACGTTATTTTTCCCCTTGAGATGATGCTCTCGTTGATAAAACTGTACAAGGGGGTACTCATAGGGGTCAACTCGTGATCTACAATCAATTTGTCAAAAGATGGCTCCAAAGAGAATGTTGATAGAGTTGTCATATAGTGCATTCACTTTAGTCCATTTTGGGCCACTACAATCCTTACAACAAGGGCTTTACAATAGAGAAAATGGGCGGAAGTTGATTTCTTCGAGAACTACCATCTACTATGTAGCTAGTCAGATGGTGACCCATATCCTCTCTAGCGTAATTCTTCTGAGAGTTTCTCGTATTGCCTCCAACATAGGGTCCTTCAAAGATTGTGTCGATTTCATGGATGGGTGCGTCTTCCGCATTAGCCGAATAGTCTCTTCGCTGTCATTTCCATTCCCTGGGTCTTTCCCCATCGTGCTTCCTTTTTCGTCGTGGGGATACCTCCCGATGGTAAGGTCTAGTCTTCTCACGCTTAGGTGATCGATCCTACCTAGGTGGGGCCTGTTCCTTGGAGGGGGTTATTATTATGATTGCGAGGGCTTGCCTGCTTAGGATGCTAGGCAATATGCATACAATCTTTTGTGTCGTGACTATAAGAATGATGATAATTACAATATTAAGGAGTGTTCAACCTACTTCTAGGTCCTGAACCTCGTCCTCGACCCCTGCTTCTTTGGGAAGTCATTTGACCTTGTCCGATTTGTCGCATGTTAGTTCCAGGGATAACTTCCTAATAGGCCAACTTGGGTATTGCATTCAATGTGGCTGCAGCAAGTGCTTGCCTAGAACTAGGGGTAGTCTCATTACCGACTTGATTTCATTGGTGGTCTATTAGGTAAGAAGTAGGTCCTCTCCTACGCTGCCTCTATAAAGGTATGAGACCTTTGCTAGTCCTATTTCTATGATCGATCAGTTCCTCGTTGATGATCTCATTCCTCATCATCTCCAGCAATGCATCATAGGTGGTAGGGTCTTGATTCTATACATCACTTCAAAAGAGGGTATTCATGTTTAAACCTCGCAGCACAGACAATGCCTCCCAATCAGTGATTTGTACAGAATATGTCATTTCATCAGTAAATCGGGCTAAAAAAATCTTCAACCTTTCTCCGAGTCATTATCTCATATCCTGGAGACGCTGGATGGAGCCTCTTTTTCTTTACTCATGGCAGACCGCTTTAAGAATATACTTTTAAACTCTGGGCAACTCCTTATGCTACCAAGAGGTAACCTGATGTACAAAATTTCTACCACTCCGCTCAAAGTCAAGTGGAAGGCCCTACATTTGACAGTGGGGGCAACACCTCTCAAGTTTATATGTGTTTTGTAACTGTTCAAATATGTAGCCAGGTCACCTCTCCCGTCGTACTTGGCTATCTTTTGCAGTACATAGCAGTTCGACATATGAGCATTTTTCAGCTCTTGCGGGAAGGGTAGGTTTTCATCGTCGTCGTCAAGATCGTAAGATCATTGGGGTACATCCGAGTCATCATCTTTATCAGCCTAATACCCATGAGGGGGTTGAGACGGGCCTGCTTGGTCTTTTTCCATTTTCTTTCTTCTGTGATATCCATTTCTAGGTGAGGCAACTTGTGGGGTATATTCTTGCATCTCCTCCAGTTGCATAGCTACATGAGGTGGTGGCAGTGGCTTATTTATTGGGATGAGAGGTTGTTGCAGCTTGCGTCTTTTCCTAACGAGGCTTATTATATGAAACACATTGATAGACATTTGGGCCTATGTTTTGGCTCATATTCAGGAGAAAAGTTGTCCCATCGAGACTGTTGGGGCCTCGATAGGTTGGCCAGAGGCATAATTGGAGGAAATATCAACCCCTACTTCTCTTTCATGGTGTTAACTTCTTTAGCTCGTTGAGAGGATAGAGCCCTTTGGCTTTGAACTTCATCTTCATGTGTATAATATTTTTTAGGTGCAAAATGAAGGATTGGGAGACCTCCCTGGACTTACATTTGCATGAGGAACTCATGTATAGCCATATTTTAATGGGTGATGTTTCCCATATTTGTTGCCATGGTGGCAATCTCTTTGGTAAGTTAGGCAACCATCGTTATCCCACTACGTCTATGATGGTGGCGAGGTCGGCGCCGACCCGCTAGGGCTGTTGCTGCCGCTTTTGGGACTTCATTATTATTTTTCCTTACCCTCATAGGAGGAACATCATGGTCAGAACTCATCTTTTCCTTTAACTGTCAATTTTTTTTTACAACTTTGGGAACTTGCTCTTATTATTTTTCCTTAAATTGTCAAATTTTTTTTACAACTTTGGGGATGCCCAACTATTTTTCCAGCAAAACCTCTTTTCCACGAGCTTATTCGTGGTTTTAGTGTGATTTCTCACAGATGACGCCAATTTATTGACCTCGTGTTGGAATGGACAAGTTGCTGGTCGACAATACTCCGAATTTGAACGTAAAAGAAGTTTTATAACACGAGATAAATATGTTCGGACTCCAGCAATATATTTTGGGAACAATTGTGTAATAATAATCAATCGCCAACAATTCAAAGAAAGCAAAGTAATCTAAACTCTAGCAAAACAAATGCATAATCAGCAAGAGAGAAGAGAAATAGTATCTTCAAGTGTATTGTGCATTAGTCTTCGAATGATATGTGGAAGGGGTATTTATAGTATTACAAATGAATTGGTGTCCATTGGATGAAGATACATGTGACATCATTCCTTAGCCAAAGCATACAATTCTAGGTGCGCACTTAATGCTCTTATAAAGAGTAGCCACCTTATTGCCTAAACTGATAAGACTTGGCATTTTACTCACTACAGAGGTCCAATCAATTATTTCAAAAGGTTTTCATAGATAAATTCAGAATCTTCAAGTGTGGGTCGTCAATTGCTGTGATTAGGCTTTGGAATTAGTAGAGGAAATACATGTGAGCTTCAGACCTTGCTTCAAAAGCCTCGTCCTTCGTACAAACGGGGTTCTCTAATTTGAGTGGGTTGGCCAAGTGGACTCGATAGGTCGGCCGCGTGGAGCCACGTGTGTAAAGTGTAACATATATCATTAAAGGACTTTTTATAGAGGCCGTATTTGTCTTCAATTGTTAAACCTAGTGGTGTTAATTTAATTAAGGTATTGATTACTCTATTTAATTTAATCACTGACAGGATTCTAGGTTATGTTGCAAATAACCATCACCTTATCTAAAAAGAAAAGTTTACGTGTACATAATTTTGGTACATACCATGTGGACACCCCTATGTACCAAAATTATGTACCTCTAGCATAACTCTTTCTACAAAGGAGAAATGTATGCTCACAAGGTTTAAGCCAATGTTTTATAACTACAGTTTGTGTCACGTGGGCTCCACCCCATGTGAGGGATGTGAACACTCCTATGTACCAAAATTATGTACCTCTAGCATAACCTTGTCTAAAAAGGAGAAATTATGCTCACAAGGTTTAAGCCACTGTTTTATAACTGCAATTTGTGTTTCTGGCAGTCATAAATAGTATACAACAAGGGTTTAATCGTTGCTGCTCAATTATTAATGCTTCATCATCTCATTTTAACAAAATGATCATTTCCTATCAAGAAAATTGATTTTGTACTTGAGGTATAATATACTGAAACACATACCGAAAAATTCAATAAGACGCAACTATTGTGACAATTTAATATAACAACAAATGATATAATGCATTATTTCAACTTTCAAGTATTACATTTTTTTTTGTAATTTAATCACAAATTTAAGTTAAGATGTAATTATTTATATATTTTTTCACAAAAAATCTTTACAACACTATTGCAAGATCACATGTTACAAACTAGTCATAGAAATGAATCCCTATGGTATATATTGTCATAAATTTTTCCCATTAACCTATGAAATATTGCCAAAACATCGTTTTTCCCAATATATGAAGAAAAAATGTGATAACCTTCCAATTCCACACCACCCCTTAACGGCTATGATTGACCCCTAACAACCAGAAATTGACAGAAGAAGAAAATATCAATAAGAAATCCCGACCCAGATTTGAAGCTAAGAGTCTGAATTCTTGATGGGCTCTCGTCCATTCAGACACACATACACATAGAGATTGTGTGTGTGTTTTCTTGTTTTTTCGGACATGAGCCTCCTGCGAAGATCTTCCGCTCAAGTTCAATTATTTACAAAAAGGTCCTTCAAATCTGTGAAATTTCCTGGTGAATCTCCCGATGAAATCACCTCTCCTTCTCTCATCCATGGCATTCACGTTTTCCATTGCCCAGTAAGTCTGCTTATATTCAGATATAAGCGTGTCTATGTTCGATGGATATGAATGTGGGATTATGAAATTTATTTGCGTTTTTTTAATGAAATAAGGAGATAGGAATTTGAACTTATGATTCTCTCAAAAAATAGGATGAGGTGGGAATTGTGGCAAAGTTGTCGGAATGCATAGCTTCAAGAGGTGGCAATATTCTCATTGCTGATGTTTTCGTGCCAGAGAAAAACAATGTCTTTTACTCGAGAAGGTTCCCCCATCCTTTTGTCTTTCTTATTGTTAATAAATCTAAGATTTTCACATGTTCTGTTGATATTCTGGTGTTTATGTTAACTTGGTTTATCTACTTTGGAAGTTGTGATCTAGGCATATAGCTGAGATATAGATAATTTTTGTGAGTTAATGTTTAATAGTTTGCAACGGGAGTTTGATTTCATCCATAATTGTGTCTTTGGTTCAGATATATGGTTATTGACAAACAATTTGTGTAATAATTTTATCATGATACTTTGAAAATAATATAAATCCTTTATGATTAAGAGTAGAACCCGATATGGATGCAGAATTTCTTGTAGAAATATCAAGTAAGGAAAGGGAGAGCTGGAGAAGAAGAGAAATTGGCGGGAAAAACTTTTATTTGTATATGAAAGATTAATTCAGTAAGTTACAGAAAACCGGTATTTATAGGCCACTACCGGTAATAATGAAATCTATATACGGTATTTACAAAATCCGGTATGTGTAATGTATGCCTAATATCCAGTAAGCTATCAATCCGGTATTACACTTCAATATCCAGTATTCCCAATGGACACCCATATCCGATATGCACTCAATCCGATATCAAGCTTCAATATCCGGTATGCATCAATATACTTCATATCCAGTATGTGCTTAATCCGGTATTGCACTTCAATATCCGGTATTCTCAATATTTCTCAACTATATTTCCTTAACAAAGATGTGGATGTTGACAAACTAAAATTAAGTTTTCTTTGCAAAGGTTGTGGAGGGTTTTCAAATTTTAAAACTATTGGTTGGGGCGTAGCAATTTAAATTTTCCGGATGCTGCTCTTCTAGGACATATATATCTGCAAAACTAAAGTACACACCTATATATTAAATAAATACTCAAACATCTTTAATATGGGATCTTACGTGTGCACATGTTGTGTGTGTGTGTGCGCTCAATATATCAAACTACAGAAATTCTAAGTTACCTCAGAAGCAGATTTAGAAAATTTCTTTGGGCACTTTACGTGCCCTGCTCTTCTTATCTAGTGTGCTGTTATTTTCTGTAGCTCACACTATAAATTGTACATCACAATATTCATTCACAAGGAAGTAGTTAGCCAGTTTATAAATTGAAATGTTACTCTGAATGTGAAAGGTAACCAAAGATATAAATATCTATATGCTTCGCTTGTGACGTGGATCTCAGCTATCTACATAGAGAAAAATTATGATGCTACTAGCAACAAGAATTAGAATAAAAGATTACATTTTGGGCTGTGATTGTTTCCAGTGTGGAGCTTTAAAACAGATCAGGAGAGAGGATTCGAAACATTTTAGATGTCCAGTGTTAGCCAGTCTTACTGTTGTTCCGAACGTTTTTACGATTAATGTACTATGTATTTTAATCTGAAGCATGTATTTAATATTATTTTTCTTGAGATAATAAGGGCCAAACATGAGTCTCTCGTGGAGTATAACAAGAATTTTTTTGACATACTCGTGTAGTGCACTCAGTTGTTAGATGTGAACATGTGCCAATGTAAACAACAAAGGATAGGACACGTTCGCGTAACCTGGTCTAATGCAGTGGGGGTCTGGGACTAGCGTAGAGTCTTCCAAGTATGCAGGTAGGTAGTACATGCAGTGTGGTGTGTTCTCCTTTTGCATCAGGGCAGTGTTGTGGATTTTGGTTATATCCAGTATCCACATAGTGCAGTATGAGGATAAGATTTGTTTAATCTTGCTTATTTAGGAGTCCATATTCTTGATTTATTATCTATTTATATTTAAGTAATTTGGTTAAGAACATATGAAAGTATTTCTCTACCAGGCATAGTCTCGGGCAGCTCATTTACCCTATATGAAGCATCAGAAAACACAGTAGTGGAGAACATATTTGGGCAGGGTGTTACCCTCTTGATGAGGTGGAGAACATATTTGAATATGCAATTATACTGGAGGTGGAAAATTCTGTATTCAAAGTGCTTAACATTTGAACATTGATCAAAACTTACACAAAATCATAATGAACCATCATATCGAATGGGAGAAGTTAGGGGTGGGAAAAACAACTTGGATTGGACGACCAGGCCAGCCAGTTAGGTCCAGTTCTAAAGAAATGAAAATGAAATTTCAATTCTGTGCCAATGAGTACCAGCCAGTTCAGTCCAGTTCATTTCGGGCTTAACGTATAATTGTTGATCAAAACTCATACAAAATTATAATGAAACATCATATCAAATGGGATAAGTTAGGAGTGGGGAAACTCCCTAGATTGGACGGTCCAGCCTGCCAGTTAGGTCTAGTTCCAAATAAACAAAAATGAAATTTCAATTCTGTACCAACAAGTACTAGCCTGTTTTGTTTAGTTAATTTGGTGTGCAAAAATGGTTTTTGTGGAGGGTTTATAAAGACAATCCTGAGCATGCCAGTTGATTTATAAGGAAGATGAAAATGGATGAGAACGTATTTGTGGTGTGAACTGGAGAATGCTCCTCATAAACTCAATAAAGTTTCCTTCAAATAGGTGGGTATGGTCACTGGAGTTTCTCGGTTTTATTTTTGGCTTAGGGAGTACATCAAATGCTTTCAAGAGAAAATGCAGTGTGTTTTCTCTTTATACCTGTCGGATTTTATGGAGGCAAAATAGAATTTCTAACAGGAGAAAGGCTTTATGAAACATATAATCATTGATCAAAACTTGCACAAAATCATAATGAACCATCATATCGAATGGAAGAAGTTAGGGGTGGGAAACTCCCTGGATTGGACGAACCAGCCAGCTAGTTAGGTCTAGTTCCAAAGAAACAAAAATGAAATTTCAATTCTGTGCCATCGAGTACCAGCTGGTTCAGTCTAGTTCATTTGGTGTTCTCAAAGGTTTTCGTGGAGGGTTTATAAGGACAATCCGGAGTAATGCAAATTGATTTATAAAGAAGATGGAATTAGATGAGAACGTCATTGTGGATTGAACTGGAGAATGCTCTTCATAAACTCAAAAATGTTTCCTTCAGGCAGGTAGGTATGGGCACTGAAGCTTCTTGGATTTGTTTTTGGCTTAGGGAGTATATCAAATGCTTTGAAGAGAAAATGCAGTGAGTTTTCTCTATATACCTGTCGGATTTTATGGAGGAAAAATAGAACTTCTAAACAGGAGAAAGGCTTTATGGAAACATATAATCATTGATTAAAACTTGCACAAAATCATAATGAACCATCATATCTAATGGAAGAAGTTAGGGGTAGGAAAAACTCCCTAGATTGGACGAACTGGCAAGCCAGTTAGGTCCAGTTCCAAAGAAACAAAAATGAAATTTCAATTTTGTGCCAATGAGTACCAGCCAATTCAGTCTAGTTCATTTGTGTTCTCAAATGGTTTTCATGGAGGGTTTATAAAGACAATCTTGAGTAATGCCAGTTGATTTGGGAAGAGGAAAATGGATGAGAATGTCCATTGTGGTTTTTGAACTAAAGAATGCTTGTCATAAACTTAATAAAATTTCCTTCAGAGGCAGATATGGGCACTGAAGCTTCTTGGTTTTGTTTATGGCTTAGGGAGTATATCAAATGCTTTCAAGACAAAACATAGTGAGTTTTCTCCTTATACCTGTCGGATTTTGTGGAGGAAAAATATAATTTCTAAACAGGAGAAAGGCTTTATGGAATTGGTAGTGATGGTCACCTAGTTTAATTAAAAGTATGACGCGAACTGTGCTTAGTTGATGGGGCTTACTAACTCTTCACACATGTTATTCAACTCCAGGAGAGTACTATGTTAAGGTTAATTTCAATGGACCTTTTTAAAAAAAAAATGAAAGATGTGTTAGGGTAGTACTCCATGACTATAAATGACTATTTATGAGCATCCACAGTTGCTGGGAGCAGCACTAGATGTAAACTTGTGCATGTTGTTCAACTTTGAACAAAGATATTGTTCGAGGTGGATGCAGTAAACACAATTCAGTTACTTCAGAAATGAGGTAGGTACCACAACAAAGAGCAAGATAGTCAAAAAGGTCAAGAAAGGTACGACATGGTCACAAATGGCCAAGTTCAAGTAATTGGGGGGTAGAAAGTATGGATACTTGTAAACTTATTGCGTACCTATATCAGATACGTATTCAAGCTTGGATACGCTTGGATACTCTATAATATGTACTAGATACAAGTTTTATAATTATTTTTTTTAATATTTTTAAATTTTTTGATGTGTATTGGATACGTTATGACAATAATTTAATTGGTTTTGAACTTTTTTAAAATTCATTATTATTGTGACACTTACTAGATGTTGGCTAAAAGTGAAAGTCGCAAGTGCGTTCAAGTAATACAGTGGACTTTTTGAGTTCGAATTGTCGATCCCCTGAGGAATGTATACTTTCGATTACACAACTTTAATTAGAGTGTGTTTGGTGGGGATTAAAATTAGATTTTTTTTTATATTGTGATAGAAATTTTTGAAATGTGTGATTGAAAAAGTTGTGAGACCCATGAAAGATGTGGTTAATATTGATTATTTGATTTTGACTTAGATTAAAATTAGATTTTAATCGGAGCCAAACAAGCTTTTAATTTCATTCTAACAATGAAAAAAAGACAATAAAGATTTTCGTTTTGGAAAATAACTAAAATCTACAAAATAAGAAAATATAAAAATCTTGGAAATTTCGGAGGAAAACGTGGTTAGGATTCATGATTTCGCTTAATTGCCGCCTAATTAATTTATCCACAAGCCAATTAACAAATTATTCACTTATAATGTTAGACCCGATCTTCCAATTTTAGTTGATTACCTCCCTTGAGTGAAATTAACTCTAATTGATTGATTTAACATCTTATATCTTTATGTCGATTAAAATCAAATAATCGTATTAAATATTTGTGAAAATAGCTCAATGAGTAACCTATGGTTAGGGGTATATCTCTATCCGCTACACAAATATAGGGTATTTACTATTTGATCTAAAATGTACAATCTTCTCTTAAATGATGTCAAATCACTAAACTCAATCATTTAATGGCCAAATAAATGAAGAGTATTCAACACAATAATAAATACACATGAAAATAAGTATTTAAAAAAATTAATTAAAACTATGTTAAACTACTACCGTAAATCCCAACACAAGAAATTAACACATTATATGTATGATAACAAATGAGTATTTATCCAGTATATAACAAATGATAGAAAATTATAAAGAAAATACAAGATTAAAAATAAAATCATTTTTGTTGGATTTCTGCTTGAATATTGAGTTCACCAATTTTTCTCCACCTCTTCTTTGATTTATTCTCTTTGTTGTGCTTGATTTGCTCCAAAATACCAAGAAAAATAAAAGAGCAAAATCAAAGGAAAAGAAAAAGAAAAAGAAGAAAAGAAAATAAAGAAGGAAGAAGCAGCCCCCAAGAAGGCCCAGCTGCCAGTTTTTTAAAACATTAAACCCTAGAGAAATTTCAGCCCAGGTCCCCAAGTTTTGGAAGAGAATATGAAATAGTCCCAATATTTTAAAGTGGCGCCAAGTTATTATTTTTTCTTTTGTTTTCTTTTTCTTTTTGCACACAAGTCCTCTAGCTATTTGCAGTCAAGGTCCCTCAACTTTGAATTTGACCAATTTGATCCTTAGATTTTGGCTTTCAACTTTTGGCACTTGTGCACTTTTCCAACTTGACAATTTTGCATACTTTTAGTCCATTTTTCCTCCTTTTGCCTTATTTTCTTTTCTTTTGGTGATTTTTGCATATAAAATCATAAATAACACGGTTGTGAGTAGAAATCTACTCATTTAATCAATAATAAGTTTAGTTTGAGTATTAAATAAGTGTGCAATAACATACTTATCACTAGATAACTATTATTATCATCAATAACTTATTGGAAAAAAAATTATTAATTAACAATTTCACAGAAAGTAAATGTGTTTTATAATAGATAACTCCACATTTTACACTTAATATTAAAAATACTTATAGTTTTAAATAATTGACGACTAGTATTTTAATTAATTGATAATTTGAGTTTTATTTTTGGAAATAGCTAATAGTATTAAATCTTTTAATACATATAAAATTGGTTAATAGTAGATAACTATAGTTTTTTTTAATTGGAAATAGATAATACTATTAATGTAATTTTTTTTAAAAATATTTGACAACTATAATTTTATTATTAAAAATAGATAATGGTACTAAAATTTTTAGTACATGTATTCGCGTATCCTAATTTTTATAAAATAATTGTATCGACGTACCATATTGTATTATATTTGAATTATGTATCCGAACTGTGCTTCTTAGATTGGGAGTAATGGTCATAAGGTTTCATATAAATTGGCTTGGTATATGAACTTTTTTTTAAAAAAGAATTATTATTATAAATATGGGGAGTATGCCATGGAGTGAATTGTCCATTTGGTCACTGAACTTTTCACCATGTTTCCACCAGGTCACTGAACTTCAAAAATCACCTAAATAGTCACTGAACTTTGCCATTTGTAATATCACTAGTCACTAAAACTTTTCCAGAATTTCATGCTTCCGTCACCACTTTTGGGCCACCAAAACTCCATCTTCCGGCCTCCTTTTTCGCCGGACCAATATACCACCTTGAAGCCCTCACTTCCCTCTTCGCAACCCACCCAAGCTCCGGCAATAGCACCAACTGAGTTGGCCGGAAATTCAAGCCAAAATAGACTGCTCAACCACTTCCGACCAACTTTTCCAGAATTTCATGCTTCCGTCACCACTTTTGGGCCATCAAAACTCCACATTCCGGCGCCTTTTTCGCCGGACCAATATATCACCTTGAAGCCCTCACTTCCCTCTTTGCAACCCACCCAAGCTCCGGCAATAGCACCAACCGAGTTGGCCGGAAATTCAAGCCAAAACAGGCTGCCCAAACACCCAACAATTTGGCCAGAATTCTTCAATTTCGTCACCACTTTTGGGCCACCAAAACTCCACCTTCCGGCCACCTTTTTCGCTGGACCAACATACCACCTTGAAGCCCTCACTTCCCTCTTCGTAACCCACCCTAGCTCTGGCCATAACACCAACCAAGTTGGCCAGAAATTCAAGCCAAAACAGGTTGCCCGAAGAGGGAAGTGAGGGCTTCAAGGTGGTATGTTGGTCCAGCGAAAAAGGTGGCCGGAAGGTGGAGTTTTGGTGGCCCAAAAGTGGTGACGAAATTGAAGAATTCTGGCCAAATTTTTGGGTGTTTGGGCAGCTTGTTTTGACTTGAATTTCCGGCCAACTCGGTTGGTGCTATTGCCGGAGCTTGGGTGGGCTGGCCACCAAAACTGGTGACGGAAGCATGAAATTCTGGAAAAGTTGGCCGGAAGTGGTTGGGCAGCCTATTTTGGCTTGAATTTCCGGCCAACTCAGTTGGTGCTATTGCTGGAGCTTGGGTGGGTTGTGAAGAGGGAAGTGAGGGCTTCAAGGTGGTATATTGGTCCGGCGAAAAAGGCGGCCGGAAGGTGGAGTTTTGGTGGCCCAAAAGTGGTGACGGAAGCATGGAATTCTGGAAAAGTTGTAGTGACTAGTGGTATTACAAATGGCAAAGTTCAGTGACTATTTAGGTGATTTTTGAAGTTCAGTGACCTGGTGGAAACATGGTGGAAAGTTTAGTGACCAAATGGACAATTCACTCGTATGCCATGCCGCTGTAGATTTTATTTGATAGGTACTTCTTTCGGATAGATATCAAATCATAAAATATCACTGTTTTCCCAATTTACATGTAAAATTTTCTTTATATAATTGACGACTATAATTTTATTTTTTGAAATAGAAAATGGTATGGCACTGTAGATTTTATTTGATAAGTACTTCTTTTAGATATATCGAATCATAAACTATCACCATTTTCCCAAAACAAAAGTTGGGGAAATATACTCTAGTGTGCTAGATAATTCATAATACTTTCAGTTTGATGTGATTTGCATGCATGCATCCTGTTTAAATCGTAACATACTAGAAGTCCTGCAACTGTCACTCTGTCAGTGAATTTGTTTTTGATCCTGTTAAATGGACACGGATGCAAATGGATGAGAATTTTTTAAAGCTAACAAAAACATTCAATGCTATGAGATCTTTTTTCTGGTTCCCAGCCTAGATCCCAAATATAAGATTGCAGTCCTTGCTTCAAAGCAGGTAATTATTCTACGCCTGTACAGGCTTAGTTAAATTTTGAAGAATGGTGCAAGATGGATTTGTTTTCTCATTTGTTGAAGCTGTAATTGCTTAGATTGGGAGTAATGGCCTTAAGTTTTTGTACAAATTAGCTTGGGTATATGACTTTTTTCATTATAAATATTGGGAGTAGAAAAAGGTACTAAAACTTTTAATATACATATCTGGGTATCCTAATTTTTTTTAAAAAGCTGTATCATCGTGCCCATATTGTATTGTATTGGAATTATGTATCCAAACTGTGCTTATTAAATTGGGAGTGGTGGTCATAAGGTTTTCCATAGATTGGCTTGGGTATATAAACTTTTTTTATTATAAAAATGGGGAGTATGCCGCTATAGATTTTATTTGATAAGTACTTTTTGATATATCGAATCATAAAATATAACTTTTTTCCCGAAACAAAAGTTGGGGAAATATAGCGCCTGTTTGGGCCCTGATTTTGGCTAAGAATGCATTTTGGAATACTAGATTGATGGAGAAAGTGGTTAAAAAATAAGGAAATTTTTTGGATTTGCGTATAATATTATTTTATTGAAGAATGCGTAGTTGAAAAGAAAAGAGAAAAATATATTGTGAAAATAATGGGAATCAAACATACTCTACTGTGTGACTGATAAATTCATAGCGCTATCAGTTTGATGTGATTTGCATGCATCCTGCTCAACTTGTAACATACAAGAAGTCCTGCAACTGTCAGTGAATTTGTCTTTGATCCTGTTAAATGGACACGAATGCAAATGGATGAAGATTTTTCAAAGCTAAAAAAGATGTTCAATGCCATGAGATCTGTTGTTCAGGTTCCCAGCCTAGATCCCAAATATAAGATCGCGGTCCTTGCTTCAAAGCAGGTGATTATTCAACGCCTGTACAGGTTTAGTTAAATTTTAAAGAATGGTGAAAGATGGATTTGTTTTCTCATTTAATGAAGCTGTCATTGCTTGGTGCAGGACCACTGCCTTGTTGATTTGTTGCATGGGTGGCAGGATGGAAGACTTCCAGTTCAGATCACTGCCATAATAAGGTAAACATTGGAGGACCAAAAACTTGTCTAATTTCATTTGGCTGTAGGGACGGCTGGTCACAGTGTTAAGTGCATCTCTAACAGCAATCATGACAGAGGACCAAACACTCATGTGATGAGGTTTCTCGAAAGGCATAGAATTCCTTACCATTTTCTGCACACAACTAAAGAAAACAAAAGAGAAGAAGAGATCTTGTATTTGGTTCAGGATACAGATTTTCTTGTACTTGCTAGATACATGCAGGTAACCAGATTCTTAGATATTTGGTCTTCTTCATAGTTAAATTAAGCGTGTAGCTGCCCCTTTTACTTGATCTCAAGAATAACAAGCTTAAGTTTGAGGTTTGCATCACTTGGGCTTATATAAAGGTGTTGGTGCGGACATGTGAGAATCATGTGAACTTCTGTGCATGAATGAATATTTTTAGTATTCTTAAAGTTTATCAAAAATGGTGCAAAAAATGTAATACAATCCTTTTAAAATGTATTGTTTAGAATAGAGTTAGTTATAGAACAAATTAAATATCTTTATATTGCTTTCTATTTATGATTAATGTAGGATATCAGGTCCATGTCAAATTGTTAGGTGTTCTACGTGGACACTCAAATGCATTTAGAAAGTCAAGACAACATAGAATATTTTTTATTTTCTGGTCTTTCTAGTCAATCCAGCACCGTGAGCTGGAGAAGTGGTGTCTCCCAGTGAACCATTCCAGTTTCCTTTTATAAAAGCTTAAACTTAAGAACTATCATGCAGAATTTATTTATTTTTATTATTATTATTATTATTATTATTATTATTTTTGGGAATAACCCACTTTCTCAGAAAGAACTGTGTCAGTACATTACACTATTGCAGCGACTGTACTTCAAAATATCCAGTTGATTGCTGCAGATACTGTCTGGAAATTTCTTAAGTAGTTATGGGAAGGATATAATAAATATTCACCACGGCCTATTGCCCTCTTTCAAGGGTGGGAATCCATCTAAGAAGGTTCAAATTTTTCTTGTTCTTCATATGACTAGTTAAATCTTTTTTTCCTCCTAGTGTTCAAAATTTTATTATACAAATTTTGTCCATTGTACGCTATTGACAGGCCTTTGATTATGGAGTGAAACTGATCGGTGCAACAAGTCACTTTGTCACTGAAGAACTTGATTCTGGGCCAATTATCGAGCAAATGGTATTTGTTCTAATGTTGAATAGTGCTTTTAATTTTCACGATCATATGGTGGTAGCAACGTATATTGGCTGAATAGATTACTATGTTTGACTTTATTTATTTTGCAACTCGACATAATTATGAAAAACATGATGAGAACATGCACTATTTCAATGTGATTTATTCTCAAGGTCTTTAGCTTCATGACATTTGATTATATAGATACGTAGATTTCATCTCATCTTCTCCAATATAATGTACACTCTCTAGAGGTTAATGTATTTGTTCCCACATTTTTGTCTTTGCATACCTGAGAAGAAGAATTGGAGATTTTACTGACCTAAAATTTTGTTTCATAAAAATTATGGGTTTGAATTAGAAAAGTTGTGTGTGTTACAGCCAGTGGTTTGTTATCTACTAAACATGAAAGGAATAACCTCAAAACACCTCCCTTGGGTTACATCTTCCTTGTTTCAGGTCGAGAGAGTTTCCCACAGGGACAATATGCGGAGTTTTGTACAGAAATCTGAGGACCTTGAGAAGCAGTGCCTCGCAAAAGCAGTAAAGTCATACTGTGAGCTAAGAGTTCTACCATACGAACGGAACAAGACTCTGTATTTTGAGGAATGGGTCTGCGGGGATCAATTTCATTGCACGTATAGAAGAACACAAAAAACTATCTTCAGCATTTTTTATCCATCATGATACCTCAAATAATTTGTGGTTTACAATTTTAAGGAAAACTAGTGGGGGTAACGTGCGTTGCACGTTAGTTAATTAGTGAGTTAGTTTGTTAATGTTAGGAATAAATGTCCATGTTTACTAATTAACCATTTAAACTAGCTCCAAAATAAATCGTAACAATTTTTTAGAAATCCAGAATAAAGCACAAGCAAGCAGATTATTCAAGTCATTCTTTCACTTATTTGCATCCAAATAAAGCAGAATGTTTCAAAATCAAGTATACCCAACAGATGTATTACCTACAAACAGGGAAGGATCCAGGATTTGAATCGTGATCGGGCTATAAAATTTCAAGCCGGGCTACTGAGCAAAAAAAAAAAAAAAATTTACACATGAAAAAACAGTTTTTTTTTTTCAAAAAAAAAAAATAAAAAACCTTTAAAAAAAATAAATTTGGACCTGAGTGGGGGGGGGGGGGGGCTGCAGCCCAGCCAGCCCCCCCACTGTATCCGTCCCTGCCTACAAACCACCATAAGTCCAATCAATGCAACCACAAGTGAAATATCAAACAATATATAGAAATTTAATGACGATTTAAAACAAAAATTATATGAAGAAATTCAAGAACATAACTAATTAGGAAGCACCCAACTATGTAGAGTAATCATGTGCAATACTGATCATGCAAACTTCAAAAGTGCATTTCAGTTTCATCAGCAAATAGAAATATTAAGATTCAGAAAAAAAAATAGCATGTTATATTATTTATTTGATCTTTTATCTTTATAATAAAACGGAGAGAGCAGGAATGGACAAAAGAACAAGTAGAAGCTCATTAAAATTTAACAACACGTCACTTACATTACCCAAATGGTGAATTGACCGCTCCACAAGCAGTAAAATAACAACATATACAGTCAAAACAGAAGCAACAGACCAAGTTGGAGTTAAGGCCAATGACCTCAACTCCTTTGAATCCTCAGACATTTCTCAATAATTACTTCGCCACAAACTTCAAGTTTCCAATTAGAACCTTAGTGGTTATGAACAAAACTCATCATTCTTCAAAATTCATTTAGTATCTGCAGCAGGAAAATTTAGATATAACAACTTTGTTTAAGAAAAAAAGTTCAAAATATATAGTAGCCCAAAGAAAATGCCCACACACCCACAAAAGTCGGTGACTTTCAAGATAGCGATGACCTATTGGGGTCAAGAGCATCAGCATTGACTTGAAGACCCAACCTTTTGGAATCAAATCATAATGACTTGAAAAGCAGGCCTAAGAACAAAATGGTTATCTTGGAAACTGATCTATGATATCAGAAAAGCAAGAAAGTTTTCATTTTAAAAATAAAATAAAATAAAGATCTCAGATTTTCTAAGTTAAAATGTGAAACCCAACTCTGAAAGATTCAAGCCTGATACCGATCCGACTTGTTTGGCTTCCAAACCAGCAAATACTGCACAAGAACATTACGTAATGGAATGTCTAATTAATTTGGTTACATGGTTTCTGGTCTCAGATCCATTCCACAAACTCCTGAGTGCCAAGATTTACATTTCATCAGGCTTTGCTATGGCATTAGCAAGAACCAAGTCTCTGATGCATTACCGTGCCGTCTTTGACCCTTTAAAGCAGATGATATAAATTTACAACATCTCAAAAAAGATGAATATCAGCAGTATTCAAAGTGCAAATTCAGATCTTCCTCCCAAAAATTTGAAAAGGATGTGCTAATTACCAACCCTGCAACCAGAAAATAATAACGTATAAATAAAAATGTGCAGATTCTCACCTTTCTTCCTAGAACTCTTTGTTGATGAATCACCTGCCTGGAAGAGTATCTTTTACCAGGAAGAATACAATCATTGAATAATTCACCTAAAGGAACTTTTGAAGGTACTAAACAGCTTATTTCCTGACCAAATGCAGGGCAGTTCAACCAACCTGCAACACAAGGCAACCAGAATATAAAAGGGAATACATTGAACAACAATATAAAAGGGAAATAAGGGTGGTATGGTAATAATTGTCAAATTGCCAACCTGGTTTTCAATTAGGAAGAGACAACTTCTTGTACCTGGTTATCTAAGACAATATTGCTTTCTTCGATAATACAATGACACACCCAAGCAACAACAACTAATTAACCAACCACAAAAACCAATACTTAAAAGCACGCATTCACCCCCACCCCCAGTGGCGGACCCAGAATTTTAGAACTGGTGGGTCCTAAAATGAAAGATATTGAGATGAAGGAGGGGGGAGCACGGGGGTGCTGCCCCCGAAATTTTTTTTTTTGAGGCGGGTAGCACAAACATTCATAATGATGTACAATTAAAATGATAGAAGTTTGAAATACATATTATTTTCCATTCTTAAATTGCTGTAAAAATGAAAAAATTATTAACTCGGAAACGCTCATCCGACCAATTACAGCAGTAAGCTGACAAACTAAAATCAGAACTACTTTTTAATTGTGTTAGACTGTTCGAAATCAAATTCAAATATGTAGACAAGAATTTCTATCCAATTTCGAGGACTCAACCCATGCTACCAAACAGTTTCTTCAACAATTAGACGGATCTACTACAAGAGGTAAAAACACTTCGTTGCTACTGACAATTAACAACCTTAGAAAGAACCAAACATACAATTAAACCAGCAAAACGGACAAAAGAACAACACCTTAATATTAAAATAAATCACAACATTCAACAACTCTCTAAATTCAAATCTTAATTAACTAAAATTCATTTTCAAAGCCAGATTTCTGATTTTTCATCTAAATCTGTATTTATATCTAACATGTTATAATGAAAAATTACAGTATACTTTATAGATGTTATATCCCAAAATCTGTACTTATATCTAACATCTAACATGTTATATCCCAAAATTGTACAGTATTTTAAATATAAAGAAAATTGAAAAAAAAAAAAAAAAAAAAAAAAATTTTTTTTTTTTTGGTGGGTCATAGGACCCACTAGGTCCTAGGGTGGGTCCGCCCCTGCCCACCCCCACCCCCAAGTTTCATATCAGACTACTGACATTATAGGATCTAAGAAAACATTGTCAAATTCAACTTCGATAAACAAATTCTATAAGATTTCTCCGCATAGAAAAAGAAAATGAACGTGAGTTAGAAATTCCTTAAATCACTAAGCACTCCAGCATGGATATCATCATAAGATAAACTGATCCTTGCCAGCATAATTGGCCTAAACTTACCTGGAGGCAGTTTATTATGAGGTCTCTGTTTTTTCATTTGATATCCATCATCGTGCGGTGGTGGCTGAGATAGGTATGATAGCTGCTCATTGGGACGTTGTCTTTTTAGCCGCTGAATCCTCTCTTCACGTTCCTAATTCAAAATCATGCCTCATAAATCGCCATTAGCAGGTCGAATGGTGACATCTCAACTAAAAAACATGGGCTGCAAATATCATGTTGTCGCCTATTTTTATTTCCCTTCTTTTCATGGGGATGTAATTGCAGAGGATGAGCATAATCACATTCAACCAATAATCCATTACTAAAGCATCACATTTTTCAAAACATAATGGAAAATCAACTTAAAATTCCTGCCCGAGAGTACCAATTTCGACAGGCAAGTGCTGAAACAGAGACAGAAAAGAAATGAAGCAGAGGAGTGGCTAACAGAGCCTACCCGGTCATCAGCCAAGTGGAGTAACAATTCGTAAGCCAAGATAAAAACTTGTTCCTTTGTTATACTACTTGTGTATTATTTATTCAATTTTTTGCTTTTGTATATAATTTTTCCTATTTCTTCAATTGTGCTTTGAATCTGAGATTTTGCCTTTTTTCCAGTTCGAACCCAAAACACCTAAACTACGTTCGTTCATATTTTTATTGTGTATAAAAAAAAAAAAAAGGCAAAAAGCTCGTTGTGTGAGACACAGAGGCACCGTGCGCCTCCGTGTCTCACACAGAACCCGGTGCCTCTGTGTCTCACGGAGGCACGACGATGCCTCCATGAGACACGGAGGCACGACAGTGTCTCCGTGAGATACGGAGGCACCGTGCGCTTCTGTGTCTCACAGAGACACGCACGATGCCTACGTGTCTCACAGAGACACACGGCTCGCGCTTCCGTGTCTCACGCTTGAGAGATTCATGATAGATACACTGACAACATCAATAATATCAAAATTCAAGATTCCAAAACATAGGCTCCCACAGTATTGTTCATATTCATGGATCAAACAAAGAAGAAAATCCAAAAATAAGTAAAATCCATGCAATGCAAATTACATTAACTGGTTCATTAATATTTAAGAGAAAATGTTTGTTCTTAATATCTAAAATCTGATCACAAAGTTGTAATACTTGTTCTCAAATAGCAACCCATATTTTTGAACAAGTTTCTCGACTTTTCGTACCAATTTTGGCAGCAACAAATACGAGGACATTATCCTCTGTGCCATAAGCTACTTCTCGAACTTCTGCAACCCAATTGCAGAGACGGTCTGCCAATATCATGCAACGTTTGAGAACCCAGCTATAATTTTCCCTTTCTAATATACAGAAATAATGGAATACAACTTAAAGTGAAAAACTAAATAAACATCACCTTGTTCCTGGAGTGCTGAGGAAACGAGCTGCAAATTGAGATTCAGTTTACCTGGTAAAGTGTCCACCATTCGCGTTTTCTTCGATTTAGCCTTGTAACTTTGATCATCCGTTTCCTTCCTCTTCACACCAATAGATTGCAGGTCAGATTCAGCTTTTCCAGATTGCACTTCCTGGTTTGCAGAGGAAGCAAGCTGCGAATGGAGATTTAATTTACTTGATAAAACATCCATCCATTTTCTCTTACATATAGCCTTGTATCTGTGAGCATTCATTTGCATCCTCTTCACACCAACAGAGTCTCGATAAGGTTCAGCTTTCCCCGATTCCATGGTCGCCTGTATCAAACTCTTCTGTTTCTTCTTCTTCCACTTCATATTTGACAGACTAAGGCCTTCTTCAGATTGCTTGGAACCCAAAGAACTTGACGAATTACTCCTGTGAACCCCGCCCAACCTCCCCAGAGAACTATGTGCATTCTGTTTCTCAATAGGAATGCAAGTTTAAGCCACAAAAACAGAAGAATGATGGGGTATGGATGAAGTTAATTGCGTGTGAAAATGGAAGATGGGATGGGTTGCGTGAAGAGGAGAAGGATGGAAAAAAAAAAAAAAAAAATCAGGACGATGGGAAATAACGACACGTGTCCAGCCTTTCATTCACTCTTTTATTTTATAGTGAAGTAGAGTTTAATTCATTGATCATGGATCTTTTAGTTTTTCTAATCTCTCTATTTTAGTTGGAGTTAAAAAATCTTTGATTAGCTTCGTAAGGTTGTCTGCACTCCTTGTTTCTTTGAGCTCTAAGGAAATATACTTATTCTGGAGTTGTACTGGGGATCCCCAACGGTATTGAGGATTGATCAGGTTTGAATTTTTATTCTTCATCTGAGATGATTTTAGGTGCAGGCTATTCGCTTTGGATGTATAATCGTGTGGTTCTGGCAATTTAAAACCCAATATCGTCCAAGAACTATTCATATTATTTTCTTCCATCTTCAGATGGATTAGTACTTAGTACTGATGAACATAGTCCTTGGTTCTTCACTTGTGCCAAGATTTATTTCCACCCAAGTATGGCGAACTTCAGCTGAAAAGAAGTCGAAAAAGTTCATATGAAAATCATGACAAGAAACCACATAATTTGAACGTGGATTATTGTTAGATCCACCACTTTATTATGTACATGGTATTGTATGATTCGAAATTCTCACTGATCTTGGGTTCACAGAAAATATGGTTTGGAAGTTGAGACTGTTTAGAACTCGTAACATTGGCAGGTACCAGGGGACACTGGCAGTCTTGAAGTTAAATTTAATATAGAGCATACTTGGTTATGCTTAAACTGATCCCCAAACTTTGACTTGTGTTGTGTTTTGGTCCACAATCTTTGAATTGTAGCATTTGTCACGTATTCTTTCATTTTAGTAACACTAACGTCCCAATTTGACAATTTAATCCTCATCTTCAATTAATAAGCTGAGTTTTTATCTAAGGGTGTGTTTGATAGAAAGGTGGAAAATGGGTAGCAAATAAAATGTTTGGCAGGGAAGTGATTTGCCTGGAATTTGTTTGAGAAGTAAATGTGTTTGATTGGTATAATTTTTCACCTGACAAATTTTTCGTTTGGTTTTGTTTTTTTATGCAAATTGTCAATTAAATGGATAAATTTTTTTACCATTGACTTTGGAATGTGTTCCAATTGCTTAAAAAAAAAAAAAAAAAAAAAAAATTTGGTCAACAAGCTGGAAAATATTTTTCCACCATTTTTGTGGAAAAATATTTTCTAGCTTTTGTGCATCAACAACTTGTACCTAGCAAATATTTTCCATGGCAAATGAACCTTATCAAACGGCCAAAAAGTAGGAACTAGGAAATTTTTTTTCCTAATTCCATGGCAAATGAACCTATCAAACACACCCTAAAAGATGTTGTTAGCTTTCTCTTTAAAAAAATTAAGCCCCCTGTTTGGTAGCCATTTTGAGGAAAAAAAATGCATTTTTGAATAGTTGATTGATGGAGAATGTGTAATACTCCGAAAACTTTCATACAACAGAATTTAAAATTTTGTATGTTATATTTTTATATTTTGAAAAGTTAGGGACTAAAATGATTTATGGTCAATTTCAATTTCATTTGAGTGATTTTGTAGATTTCATTGTGTACGTGTGTGTTAGTTGCCAATTTATTTGAATATTATATTTAGTTTTCTTTTGCATTTTTTATAAATAAAGTACAATCACGTGTATATTTTTGGGGAATTGGTTAGATATGATATTTTGAAAGATACTCACTCCCACACGTTTCCCCACCTCACACGTTTTCTCACTTTGCATAAACTGTTATTATTTACCTTTATGCATGATATGATATGATAAAAAGAACACAAAAAAGGGTATTTCATAGTACGAGAAGAGGAGAAAAAGTTGATTTGAGATTTTCGTTGTTCAAGAATTTATTTAATCTAACAATGTAGGAAAAAAAGGTGCAGTTGATTTATCCTGTTTAAAATATTTTTATTCATATTGATGAATCTTTATACTTATGAAAGATATGATATGATGTTATGGTCTTTCCGGTACAAATGATATTATATGATATGAGCCCTTACCAATTTATAAAGATATGATGACGGTATGACTTTTCTGATGCATGTTCTAAAATTTTTATACGGGATGCACCAATATTTTTGTCCTACTGAGCATTTCCATATACTCACCATTTTTCCCACTTTTCACAGATTAGAACGGGTCATTGGTTGGCGGGCGACGAGGTGCAGTCGTGGTGCCAGAATTTATGGAACTCAATAAATAATCCGGTGTAACGTGATTAAATATTTTTATTTTCAGAAATTGCTTTAATTTTATTATTATGTGGATCTGTAATTTATAATTGAGAACATAGTTTATTTTATTTTATTTTTCAAATGATTGTTTTTCTTTATTTTTATGATGGTGGGATATAAACTTTATATTTTGTCAATTGAACGTGATATGCATGAAATTTCTATTTTAAAATATCAGTTGTTGAAAATTTATTATGAGAAATGTGTTTATTTATTTATTGAATGAAATTTTAGTAACGATTTAAATTAAAAATTTGGGTCGTTATAGAATGTGCTTAAAAATTAAGGAAAAATTTTGGTTTTGCATGTAATATTATTTTATTGAAAAATGTATGATTGAAAAGAAGAAAAGGAAAAAATGCATTTTGAGAAAAATGACTATCAAACAGGAGCTAAATAAGAAACAAAGAGAGTCTTCTATGCCCCATTCCGCTCCAATCTACCTTTACCCAACAACCTAACCCTCATTTCAATACAACCATTGAGAATCATCATGACATGAGCTTGGGGAAAAACTATCTTTTACTAAAATTATAACTTGTTAACTAATTGAATGGACCTAAGTGCTACAAAATGAAAGATTAAGGATGTAAATGCTCAATTTAAAGAATGGGGACCAATGTGGAACATGTATCAAAGTTTGGGGACTTCAACTGCTATTTTCCTTGAAAGGTTTATTTATAATTAATAAATAAGGAAAATAAATAATTTTTTTTAATGAAAAGTTGAAAGTAAGTAAATTACTTATTTTTACATTCAAGTAAAAATTATTTGTTGGTTGTGCAAGGGATGATTTCACATAGGTTAAATATATTCACACCACGATTTTTAATAACTAATCATAATTAACTTGTAAAATAATTAGAGAAACATGATAAAATAGAGTTTGGCTAAAAATCAAAAGTAGACGTTTATGAAAAAATACAAACCTGATTAACTTGTAAAATAACTAGAGAAACATGATAAAATAATGAAAATACCCTTAAACTAATTCAAAATAGAAAAACGCTACAACATACATTTGAACATCGGATTTTGCTTCGAAAGGTTTAACAACATTATCCAACATAAATGTGCAATATTGAAAAATGCTTCCAAGTTATACTAACGGACGAAAATTTTACAATCGAGCTGAAAGTTATGCACGTTTTCATACATCCTCATTCATTCGCTTTTCTAATTGGTATTGATCCCCATCATAAAGGATCATTGATAGCTTGCCCTCCACAATTCTCATCATTCACTCCCTCTCTCAAAAGGATTTGACTTCAAAATTTCACCGTTTTATGTAAATTGGAATGAAAGTATATACGATTTTATTACTTTCTCACACTTAATTACAACCTTAGAGCTTCAATATATATAGCATAGGAAAGAGAATCAATAAGGTAACTTCCTAAACATGGAAACTAGAAAAAGATACCTAATCTAAATAAGGTTATACAATCACATACAATCAATACAAATCAATTGCTATTTCTCCCATATTCTCGAGGATTTCTACACTCCCCCTCAAGTTGGATCGTAAATGTTGACCATATCCAACTTGCAAATAAAATCCTCGAAATTTTGTCGTAGCAATCCTTTGGTGAAGATATCTGCTGTTTGTTCCTTTGTAGGCACATAGATCATGCATATAGTCCATTCTTCAACCTTTTCTTTAATAAAATGTCTATCCACTTCCACATGTTTGGTTATATCATGTTGAACTGGATTAAGAGAAATGTTGATAGCTGCTTTGTTATCGCAATAAAGTTTGATTGGAAGTTTTACCATAGCCTGTAACTCTTTCAATAATTTTTTTATCCAGTCCTTCACATATTCCTTGTGCGACAGCTCTAAACTCGGCTTCAGCACTACTTCTGGCTACCACATTTTGCTTCTTACTTCTCCAAGTTACCAAGTTTCCCCATACATAGGTACAATAACCTGTAGTTGACTTTCTATCCTCTATTGAACCCGCCCAATCTGCATCCGTAAAGATTTCTACATCTTTCCTTTCATTTTTCTTGAAAAAAAGTCCCTTTCCAGGGGTACCCTTAAGATATCTGAGAATTCTGTATACTGCTTCTAAATGAACTTCCTTTGGAGAGTGCATATGTTGGCTTACCACACTAACTGCAAATGCAATATCAGGTCTAGTGTGTGAGAGATAGATCAGTTTGCCAACTAGTCGCTGATATCTCTCCTTTTCAACTGATTCTCCTATATTTTCTCCCTTTCTTCCTGCCTCTATTGGTGTGTCACTTGGTTTACAGCCAAGCATGCCAGTTTCCGTTAGAAGATCAAGAATGTACTTTCGTTGTGAAACACTGATACCTTTCTTTGATCTGGCCACCTCCATTCCCAAGAAGTATCGCATCTGTCCCAAGTCTTTTACTTCGAACTCCTTGGCTAAGCTTTCCTTAAGTCTTTCTATTTCCACTATATTATCTCCAGTCAATATAATATCATCAACGTATACAATTAAGATTGTTTTCCTCCCTGTTTCAGATAACTGGTAAAAAATTGTATGGTCTGACTGCCCTTGTCGATATCCTTGACTTCTCAATGCTTTTGTAAATCTGTCGAACCATGCTCTTGGTGATTGTTTGAGACCGTACAAAGATTTTTTGAACCTACATACCTTATTTTCTTCCTCGCTTTCATAGAAACCCGGGGGTAATGTCATGAAAATCTCTTCTTCTAATTCTCCATTCAAGAAGACATTCTTAATGTCAAGCTGTTGGAGAGGCCAATCCAAGTTTGCTGCCAAGGACAAGATAACTCGAATTGTATTCAATTTTGCCACCGGAGCAAATGTTTCTGTGTAGTCGATGCCGTAGGTTTGGGTATATCCTTTCGCAACGAGACGAGCTTTGTACCGTTCTATTGTCCCATCAGATTTGTACTTCACATTAAAGACCCATTTGCACCCGACGGGTCTTTTCTCCCTTGGTAACTTTACCACATCCCAAGTTTTATTTTTTTCTAGTGCACGCATTTCTTCCAAGACTGCTTCTTTCCATTGGGGAATAGCCATGGCCTCTTGAACATTCTTTGGAATTTCTGTATTATCAAGGTTATAAGAGAAAGTGCGGAATCTTGCAGATAGAGTGTTATATGAAACAAATTTTAAGATAGGATGGAGAGTACATGACCGAGGCTGTTTTCTAAGAGCAATAGGTAGATCACTTTCTGAGGACTTATATTCAACTGAAGGAGTCTCATGCAAATCTAGAGCTATCATCGGTTCTAACTCTTTTGGTGCTTCAGGTGTAGGGGTCTCCTTATACATTGATTTTGGCTTTCTTGAGTAAACTAAAATCTCCTTGTTAACTTGTTTTTCTGCATCTCTCCCTGAGCTCAAGTTTACCTTTGTAGATGGCATGTTAGGAACAGGAGGACTAGGAAGAGTGATGGATTCAGTAGGACCAGGAGATGAGAGATTAAGATTGAAGGATCGATCTTTATTTGAGAGCCGATCTTCACTCAAATTCTCCCCCTGAAGAGAGGGCATTTTATAGTATGGAGTTCTTTCGAAGAACGTGACATCTATGCTAATGAATACTCGTTTTGTGGATGGATCATAGCATTTATAGCCTTTTTTGGTGGATGAATATCCAATGAAAACACATTTATGTGCTCTCGGATTGAGTTTACTCCGGTGATGAGGATGTATGTGGACGAAAGCCATACAACCGAATATTCTGAGTGGTAAACTCGAATCTAGATGTGAATTAGGAAAGAATTCTTAAAATAGTTGGAGAGGTGATTTGAATGAGAGAATACGACTGGGCATTCTTTTGATGAGATAGGCCGATGTTAAAATGGCATCTCCCCAAAAGAATTTAGGCATATTTGTGGTAAACATCAAGGCACGAGCCACCTCAAGAAGGTGTTTATTTTTTCGTTCAGCAATGCCATTTTGTTGGGGAGTATCGACACAAGAGCTTTGATGAATTATTCCATGTTTTTGGAGATATTCGTTCAAAGTGATATTGAAGTATTCTGTACCATTGTCAGTACGCAATATTTGAATTTGTGTCTGAAATTGTGTTTAGATCATCAAATGGAAATTTATAAACACGGTTCGAACATCCGATTTCTCTTTTAGGAGGTAAACTCAACAAATTCTAGTATGGTCATCTATAAATATTACGAACCATTTTTTGTGTGTTCGATTCGGAATTCGTGAAGGACCCCATAAATCGCTGTGAATTAAAGTGAAAGGTTTCGAAGGTTTGTATGTAGATTTCGGGAAGGATGTACGATGATGTTTTGCTAGTTCACAATTTTCACATTGGATGTCAAATGTCTTTTTATTCTAAAACATGGAAAAATACATGACGTAAATACTGAAAATTGGGATGACTCATTCTAAAATGCCATAACAAAAGATCACTATCTCTAGGAACAAAAGCAGAATCACAAGTTGCAATTTGATTGTGCTTACTCACATCCGCTTCCTCAAAGTAGTAAAGTCCCCCACATTTTTTAGCACTGCCAATCGTCTTCCCCGATGATAGGTCCTGAAAAATACAATAAGACGGAAGAAATTTAGCTGAGCAATTGGAGTTTTTCGTTAATTGGCTCACGGACAGTAAGTTACAAGATAGATTTGGAACGTGGAGAACAGACTCCAAAGTTATAAAATTAGATATTCGAATACTCCCTTTTCCGGCTACAAGTGAGAGAGAGCCATCTGCAATTTTAACCTTGATATTGCCAGCACAAGTAGAATATGTGGAAAAAAGGTTGTAGGCATCCGTCATATGATCAGACGCTCCTGAGTCAATGATCCAGGCAGCTTTGGATTGAGTAGTTGTATGTAATGCTTTCAAAAAATTACCTTTGTGAGCTAGTGAACTTGACGGACCGGATGATTGGAAGCTTGAAAACATTTTATATAGTTGTTCCAGCTGTTCATGGTTGAATGCACCGTTCTGAGTAGCGATATTTTTTTCTTCAATAGGATCAACAACTGCTTGGTAACCCCGATTTCTGTTATTTTGTCTTGATTTCCAGTCAGCTGGTTTTCCATGCAAATCCCAACATGTATCTTCTTTATGCCCCGGTTTACGACAATGATCACACCAAGGACGTCCCTTTTGTTGTTTTGGGCCAAACCCTTTAGTAGGTGTTCCTTTAGAAAATAGGCCCATTTCAATAGATCCAAGTCCTTTACCTCCATTTAATGCTGGCCCTCTAGGGAATTGGGCTGACCCATACTCCTTGGGTAATTGGGCCGACCCACCAAGCCCAACTTCTTTGGATAATAACATCGACCCCATTTCTTCAAGCCCACTATCTCTCTCTTCTCGCAGCATCACTCCTCGCCGATTTTCTTCTCTGCGAACTTCGGCGAAGGCTTCGAGAAGTGATGGTAGGGGTCACCAGCCAAGAACTCTGCCTCTTACATCATCTAACTCTCTATTAAGCCCGGCCAGAAACTCATATACCCGTTCGTTCTCTAGCTTCTTTTTGTACCGTACACAGTCGGCCGGACAGTCCCATTCTTCATCGATATTCTGATCGAGTTCCTGCCAGAGGGAAGACATCTCAAGGTAGTAGTCTGTTACGCCTCTCTCTTTGCTTCGTCTGCCAGAGTTTCATTTTAATCTCAAAGATTTGGGAAGAATTTTCAGCGTCAGAATACATGTCTCGAACGGCATCCCACACATCCTTTGCCGTCGGTAGAAACAAATAAGTCTTTCCAATTGGAGGTTTCATGGAATTAACCAGCCACGCAGTCACCATAGAATTTTCCGACCTCCATTTTTGTAGAAGTCCGATGTCGGTTGAGGCGGGCTTTTTCTTTTCTCCGGTAAGGTAACCAAGTTTTCCTTTTCCGTCGATAATAAGTTTTATTGATTGAGCCCATTCTCGATAATTTTTTCCATTCAACTTTTCAATCGTGAGTTGAAAGGAAGAATTGTCGAGTCCACCGGAGCCCATGGTGGAAAGGGATTCAATACCACTGTTCGGAGTTTCTAGTCGACTCCTTGCTGTTGGCGGTGTTTTCTTCCATTGATTGCATGGCTAGGTCAGGACGGACCAAGCTCTGATACCATGTAAATTGGAATGAAAGTATATACGATTTTATTACTTTCTCACACTTAATTACAACCTTAGAGCTTCAATATATATAGCATAGGAAAGAGAATCAATAAGGTAACTTCCTAAACATGGAAACTAGAAAAAGATACCTAATCTAAATAAGGTTATACAATTACATACAATCAATACAAATCAATTTCTATTTCTCCCATATTCTCGGGGATTTCTACATTATATTGTCGACTACCCAACAATCAATGTACATTCTTTGCGTCCCATCCTTTCTAGGCACAACTAGCACTAACACCGCACATGGACACATGCTCTTTTAAAAAAAATTTAAAGCTTTTTTCTAAAATTTTCTTCGTTTTTTTAAAAAAATTTCATGATCTCTTTTTAGAGCCAAAGCTGTAATACTAACTGATGTGAGCTTCGTTGTAGGATGTACCATGAAACCAACACAAGATTTGATACGAACCCAAGAAAGCTAAAATCAGAGTTATAATATTGACCCAATGATTTCTTGAATCAAGACCAAGGTTGGAAGGGTTGAACCACACAAGATTAAAAATCTTTTATAAGTTTCAGATAGTTTAATTAAAAACAAGATTGAAAGTGAATCCGCACTTTATAATTAATCTCTCGAAACAAAGTGTTGTTCTTTGTACCATGAATAAAACTTTATATTAGGCGGACTCAAACAATTGTAATTAATTTGTAGAACAATTAGATAAATATGATAAAATAGGGTTTGACTTACACTAAAAAACTAGATAAACAAGCAAAATAACAAATCTAATTAACTTGTAAAATAACTATATAAACATGATAAAATAACGAAAATACACTCAAACTAATTGAAAATAGAAAAAAAAAGCTCAAATGGACCTCTAAACAACGAAATTTGGCTCGAAAGGTTTGACAATGTCATCCGTCGTAAATGTACGATATCGGAAAATGCTTTCGGATTATATTTACAGACGAAAATTCAGCAACCGAGATAAAGTTATACTCGTTTTCGTACATTGTCCTTATTCATTCATTTTTTCTAAATGATTTAGGATATTGTTTTGTAATTGATCCATATCATAAAAGGATCTTTGCTAGCTTGCTCTCTATGACTCTCACCAGTCCCCCTTCTTCAAAAGAATACAGCTTTGAATTTTCACCGTTATATTGTCGACTGCCCTACAATTATTGCACACTCTCTGCATCCTATCTTTTTTACGTACAAGTAACACTGACACCGCACATGGACTCATGCTCTTCTTGCATTTTTTTTAAGCTTTTTCTTGAGTTTTCTTTACTTCTTTCTTGAATTTTCGTTGCTGTTTTTTTCCCTAAATTTTTGTGATATGATTTTAGAACCAAAGCTCTTATACCAATTGACGTGAGCCCTGTTGTAGGATATACCCTAGAACCCATACAATATTTGATACGAATCCTAAGAAAGTGAAAATCAGAGTTATAACATTAACTCAATGATATCTTGAATCAATAACCAAGTTTTGAAGGGTTGCACGCCACAAGATTAAAAATCTTCCATAAGTTTTGGATAGTTTAAAGAACAAGATTGAAAGTGAATCTGGACTTACAATTAATCTCACAAAATAATGCGTTGTTTTGTACAATGAGTAAAGCCCTATAGAGACATACTCAAATAATCCTAATTAAATTGTAAAACAACTAAATAAGTATGCTAAAATAGAGTTTGACATAAACTAAAAAATTAGATAAAAATGAAAAATAACAAACCTAATTAACTTATGAAATAACTAGATAAACATGATAAAATAAAGAGAATACCCTTAAAAACTAATTCAAAATAGAAAAATGCTAAATATAGTCCCTAAACAATGGAATTTGGCTTGGAAAGATAGAAAATGTCATCCAACAGAACCATACAATATTGAAAAATTCTTTTGAATTATAATCACTGATAAAATTCGACAATCGAGATGAAAGTTATAAACGATCCTTGCTAGTCCTCCGTGATTCTCATCATTCCATCTCTTTCAAAAGGATTTGACCTCGATTCTTCGCCATTATATTGTCGACTACCTTGCAATCAATGCACAATCTTCGCGTTCTATCATTTTTAGGCACAAGTAGCACACGACCACACATGGATTCGTGCTCTTTTTGAATTTTCTTTGCTATTTTTTTCCTAAAATTTTCATGATCTAGTTTTAGAACCAAAGTTCTGATACTAATTGATGTAAATCATGTTGTAGGATGTACTCTAAACCCAAGAATGCCAAAACTAGAGTTATAACGTTGGCACAATGATTTCCTGAATCAAGAACCAATGTTGGAAGGCTTAACGCCACGAAATTTAAAATCTTTGATAAATCTAAATTCAATTAATAACAAGATTGAAAGCAAATCCTAACTTTATAATTAATATCTCAAAATAATGTGTTATTCTTTTTACAATGAATAAAGCCTTCTATAGGAGAACTTAGACAATCCTAATTAACTTGTAAAACAACTAGATAAACATGACAAAAATAGAGTTCGACTTAAACTAAAAAATAGATAAACATGAAAAATAATAAACCTATTTAACTTGTAAAATAACTAGATAAATATGATAAAATGATGGAAATACCCTTAAACTAATTCAAAATAGGAAGGAAAAAAAAAAAAAATGCTAAAACGGACCCTCAAACAACGAAAATTTGGCTTAGAAGGTTTTGACAACGTCATCCAACAGAAATGTGTGATATCGAAATATGCTTCCGAATTATACTCATAGACGAAAATCCGACAATCGACCTGAAAGTTATGCAAGTTTTCATATATCTTCCTTATTCATTCGCTTTCATAATTGTTTTTGAATTTTATTTTCTAATTGATCTACGTTATAAAGGTTGTCCTCCATGATTTTCATCATTCCTTCCCTCTTTAAAAGAATATGACCTCAAATCTTTATTGTTATATTTTCGTGTGCTCTGCAATCAATGCGCATTTTTCGCATCACATCCTTTTAAGGTACAGGTAGCACTGACACCGCCTATATACATGCTCTTCTTGAATTTTTTTAGCTTTTTCTTGAATTTCTTTGTTTTGTTCTTGAATTTTCTTTGCTAATTTTTTTTTCTAAATTTTCGTGATCTAATTTTAGAGTCAAAACTCTGATACCAATTGATATGAACTTCGTTAGAAGACATATCCTGAAAGTTACTCAAGATTTGATGCGAATCCCAAGAAAGCTAAACTAGAGTTAAAACCCTGACCCAATGATTTCTTGAATCAAGAACCAATGATGGAAGGGTTGAATGACACCAGATTAAATTTTTTTGATAAATTTTGGATAGTTGAATTAAGAACAAAATTGAAAATGCATTTGCACTTTACAATGAATAAAGCCTTATATTGGCGGAGTCAGACGGTCATAATTAACTTGTAAAACAACTAGATAAACATGATAAAATAGAGTTTGATTTAAACTAAAAAACTAAATAAACATGAAAAATAACAAACCTAATTAACTTGTAAAATAACTAGATAAACATAATAAAATAACAAAAATACCTTTAAACTAATTCAAAGTAGAAAAACACTCAATGAAATTTGTCTCGAAAGGTTTCACAATGTCATCCATTAAAAATGTGTGATATCGAAAAACGCTTTCGAATTATACTTATGGAGGAAAATTCAGCAACCGAGCTGAAAGTATGCTCGTTTTAGGTACATCATCCTTATTCTTTCGATTTTCTAATTGATTTAGGATTTTGTTTTCTAATAACGATAATACCCTCCTTGATAGGTTGCTTGCAATCATTGCACATTCTCTACATCCAATCATTTTTAGATACAAGTAGCACTGACATCACACATGGTCTCATGCTTTCTTTATTTATTTTTTCTAGAATTTTCTTTGCTTTTTTTTTCCTGAATTTTCCTAATTTGATTTTAGAGCCAAAACTCTGATACCAATTGGTGTGAACCTCGTTGCAGGATGTACCCTAAAACCCGCACAAGATTTGATACAAATCACAAGAAGGCTAAAATCGGAGTAATAACATTAACCTAATGATTTCTTGAATCAAGAACCAATGTTGGAAGGGTTGAACGTCACAAGATTAAAAATTTTAAATAATTTTTGGAAAGTTTAATTAAGAACAAGATTGAAAGTGAATCCGCATTTTATAATTAATCTCTCAAAATAATGTGTTGTTCTTTGTACAATGAATAAAGCCTTATATAGGCGGACTTTAATAATCCTTATTAACTTGTAGAACAACTAAAGAAACATGATAAAATGGAAATTGACATAAACTAAAAAAACTAGCTAAGAATGTAAAATAGCAAACCTATTTAACTTATGAAATAACTAGATAAACATCATAAAATAACGATAATACCCTTAAAAAAAATTCTAAATAGAAAAATTCTAAACCAAACCCCTAAATAACAAAATTTAGCTCGAAAGGTTTGACCACGTCATCAAATAGAAATGTGCAATATTGAGCTAAAAGTTTTGCACGTTTTCGTACATCCTCCTTATTCATTCGCTTTTCTAATTAGTTTAGGATTTTATTTTCTAATTGATCCACATCATAAATGATCCTTGCTAGCTTGTCCTCCATGATTCTTATCGTTCACTCTCTCTTCAAAAGGATTCACCTCGAATATTCACCTTTATATTGTCGATTGACCTGCAATCAATGCACATTATTTGCGTCCCATCTTTTTTTAGGTACAAGTAGTACTGATACTGCACCTAAACACATGCTCTTCTTGAATTTCTTTTTTTTTCTTTGCCATTTTTTTTTCTAATTTTCGTGATCTGATTTTAGAAGCAAAGCTCTTATACCAATTGACGTGAACCCCATTGCAAGATGTACCCTGAAACTCACTCAAGATTTGATGTGAATCCCAAGAAAGCTAGAACTATAGTTATAATATTGACACAATGATTTCTTGAATCAAGAACCATTTTTGAAAGGGTTAAATGCCACAAAATTAAAAATCTTTGGTTAATTCTAGATAGTTCAATTAAAAACAAGATTGAAACGAATTCTAACTTTATAATTAATAACTCAAAATAATGTATTGTTCTTACTACAATGAATAAAGAATTATATAGGCGTTATCAAACAATCCTAATTAACTTGTAAAACAACTAGATAAACACGATAAAATGGAGTCGACTCAAACTAAAAAAAGATAAACATGAAAAATAACAGACCTAATTAACTTGTAAAATAACTAGATAAAAATAATAAAATATCGTAAATACCCTTCAAACTAATTCAAAATAGAAAAATGCTAAACGAACCCCCAAACAACGAAATTTGGCTCAAAAGGTTTGGCAAAGTCATCCAACAAAAATGTGCGATATCGAAATATACTTCCAGATTATACTCAGGGACGAACATCCAACAATTGAGTTGAAAGTTATGCACGTTTTTATACATCCTCATTCATTCACTTTTCTAATTGGTTTAGGATTTTCTTTTCTAATTGATCCACGTCGTAAAGGTTCCTTGCTAGCTTGTTCTCCATGATTCTTATGATTTCCTTCCTCTTTAAAATGATTCGACCTTGAATCTTTACCACTATATTGTTGACTGCCCTGCAATCAATGCACATTCTTCGCCTCCCATAAGGCGAAAGTAGCACTGACACTGCACATGGACACATGCTCTTCTTGAATTTATTTATTTATTTATAAGTTTCTTTGCCATTTTTTTTGAATTTTTGCGATCTGACTTTAGAGCCGAAGCTCTTATACTATATATGTAAACTACTTTGTAGGATGTACTATGGAACTCATACAAGAGTTGATATGAATTCCAAGAAAGATAAAATTAGAGTTATAACCTTGACCCAATTAACTGGTAAAACAACTAGATAAACATGATAAAATAACAAAAATACCCTTAAACTAACTCAAAATAAAAATTGCTAAAACAAATCCCTAAACAATGAAATTTGGCCTTGAAAGTTTGACAACGTCATGTAACATAAATGTGCAATATTGAAAGTTATTCACATTTTTGTACATCCTCCTCATTCTTTTGCTTTTCTAATTGTTTAGTATTTTCTTTTCTAATTGATTCATAACATAAAAGATATTTGCTAGTTTGCTTTCTATAATTCTCATGAAAATTGCCCCCCAAAGCTCTGAGAGAAATCTATAAATACTCTTAAGAGAACGAAACCATGCAAATTCAAATTTCTTCTTTCCAAATAACCATTTTCCTTTTGCTCCTGTTTGAACATTGAAATTAGAGAGTTGAAATTTATTTATCTGATTTTTATTATCAACAAAATGATGCCATTTGAAGGAAGTTGTGCAAAGTAAACCACAAATTTCTCTATGATAGTTGAGGAATCTTTGAGATATGAGGATATGAGCAAAACAAAGGTGAATCCAAAAGAGATAAAAGTACCCGACGTTTTTTTTTTTTTTTTAAAGCAAATACTATAGTGTGGTTTATTTTATATCATAAAAAGCGAGAATACAAATAAAGGAGGGGGGGCATATACCTAACCTCCAGTAATTCAAAAAAGCTTCAAGTGTCTCAAATGAAATGCAAGTGGAAGTAAATGAAGCGTGAACAAAAACTAATGAAGATTACTCAAGGTTACTCCCGAGGGTTAATTTTTGGGTGGTAGTACATAGACATCGATCGGGTCATGCGTCTGGTTTGAAACATTTCTGGGTCGTAGTAGTCTGTGTAATCAAGCTCGCTTACTGTAGTGAATGTCGAGCAAAAAGCAGGTGCATCTGATCTCATGATGCTCTTCGCATGTGCGTCTGATCTCTTGGTGTTCTGTACTGCAATATCTGAAGCATGTGATAGTGACTTGCTAATTGAAGGTACGTCTGCCTTAATAATCTCCGAGTAATCTCCGAGACCCATGCCATCCATGTCACTTTGCATAAGTGTATTCATCTTATCATGGAGAGGAGTCGTGAAGTCTTCTAGTCCCATGCTATCCATTTCCCTTTGAATTTGAGCATCCACCTTATCCTGTCTAGGCGTGATGATATGTCGTTGAAGAGCTTGCCAACCAGGTCGTCAATGGCATCTTTCATGGAGGTTCCCATCTTGATGCCTTGGGTCTTTTTGAAGTGGTTAATCTACATTTGCTTTACTTGAGGCCTAGCCTTCAGGCCACTCAATGTACCACTGGTACCTGACATCTGTGATAAATGAGAGACCTCTGAATGTGTTTTTGAATACTGGGAACTGGTCTGTGTAGGCTCATAGGGTATTGCAGTAGCTAGAATATCAGTGGTAATATTGGGGGGAGATGATACCTCAACAGGAGCCTCTGGAGTAGGTTCATCGAGTTGCTGATCAATGGGTGCTATCTCTGTTGTGTCCTCGACCACTAAGGGATCAACTATCTGAGTTTGAATAAAAACCCTTGGAGTGTTCTCATGGACAATGGGAGGGATCTCTGGTGTAGACTCTGTCCCTAGGAGAACAATCGGTGGTACCCCTGTATGATCTCCCGATGGAGAAGCTGACTCTATCACAGCTACAACAGGGGTAGTGTGAAGCATATGACAGAAAGTTTGTCTTATACTCAAATGTTAGAGTTTTCACCTGACATGGAATGGATCTGCAAAGCAATGGTGCAACAAGCTGTTATTAGGATCAATTAAGAGCTGACCACAGCTGAAACAACACTTCATAAGGGCGTTTGCAGGGAGTGGGATGGGGCAAGCCCCGACTATAAGGCTAAATGACATGAATTAAAAGAAAACTAAGTCCCTCGAGAGCTAATTTGCGTGACTTAGTGTCGTGCTATTTGCTTGTGAGACTATATTAGACGAAATGGCTCGGGACACCTAACGGAACAGTTTGCTGAAAGAACTTCCTTTTCGAAGGATGCCCGAAATAAAAATCAAACCTCCTATCATCAGTTAGTTAGTTTAATACAGAATGAGATCCAGAAGGAATGACACCATTGATAATTGAAAGAATATAGAGCAGGGGCGAACTCTCAATGGAAAAGCCTGGACATATACACCTAGGCTGTCGAAGTAGCAGTACCCGTGCTTTGACGAACACAACGGTAAAGTACATACGATCTCTCCACGTAACAACCCAAATTTATTATATTTAAATCGTTATCGAAAGTTTCATTTAAACTTTAAATAATGTGGCATGATATAAATATACAGTAACGATAGTTTACCCACTGTTATATAAAATAATTCCATATTCTTTAATGTTTAAAAAAGAATGAGAATTTTCCTATGCAATATCTTATTCATCTCGTAATTAAATAAACATATCAAACACCACAACATGAAATTTTGGTTTCATCAATATTAAATAAAACATATGCAAATACATAACCAAATAAAACATGTTCCAAACTCTAAATAAAACCACACGATAAGAAAACTTAAGTAAATGCTGGAAATAAAATCTTTAGTCACGTTAAACCGGTTTTCATTTATTAAGTCCAATGAATCCAAGCACAACGATTGCACATCATCGCCCGTCAAACAACGACCCGTTCTAACCTTTGAAAGGTAGGAAAAATGGTAAGTAGATGAGAATACTCAGTATGACACGAGTAATTGTGCAATCTATAATAAAAATATTAATTCATGTATCAAAAATATTATACCATCATATCATATCTTTAAAAATCAGTAAGAGCTCATAATATATCATATCTTTGGTAATGGGTAGCCATTTCATATCATAACATAACTTTCATTAACATAATATTTATCAACATGAAGAAATAAAATAAACGAGATAAACCTTTGCACCTTGTAATCCTACCTTAAAACCTTTGAAAATCTTAATTACACATTCCAAATCTTTTCTCAAATCACTGAGTTGAATAAATGGATGTTCAAGTACGCTTGTTTATAATACTAAATGTATGAACAATGATTCTACAAGTACACTCTTATTGATATGGAGTTTGACACTCCACTCACATGTGGAGTGGTGGAGCGCGCACAATTAAAATAATCATAGACCTCACACATGTGAGAGGAGTGTGTCAACAATTATGTCAAAATAGAGTGTACTTGAGGCTTAATTCATGTACGAAATTGGCTTCGTGATTCCCAAAACCTCTCTCTCTCTCTCTTGTATGTATATATAATTTTTTCTGTGTTGCCTGCCTCCAATTGACACCTCCACACACACACACACCCCCTTTATGACCTAGTTTAATCGAGTTTGTTAGTGTTTACAAGTTGGAGTCGTGCACTACAAGAAATTGGATAATAATTGGGTAAACAAAGAGTTTCCTATTGAAAGTGGGACATGCAATTTCAAATCAACTAGTAAGATTTAGTGTACTTTTAATTGAAATAAAATTTCTAATCAAATAAACGATAGGTTTGTATTTATATAACTAAAGACACGTGTACCTGTCAATCATTTGAAAATCAATAAACAAACTTAACTAATTTCTAATTAATGACAACTTTTTTAACGTGCAACATTTTGAATCTAGCTTATTCGAATTAATTTTTTCTCGAGCCTAATATACATGTGTTATATCTAGTGGTGGCAATCGAGCCGAGTAGCTCGTGGGCTTGGCTCGTCTAAAACGAGCTACGAGCCCAAGCCATGAGCCCGAGCTTTGAAAATGTAAGACGAGCCAAGCCGGGCTCGGCTCGTCAAGTAGACGAGCAGCTCGTGAGCTCGATTTGATGAGCCACGAGCCGGCTTGGCTCGTGGCTAGTCAATTTTTTTTTTAAAAAAAAATTAGAAAATGTTTCTTATATATTATTTAAAAAAAAAAAAATAGATGAGCTCGCGGGCCGCGCTCACAGCTCGGCTCGTCTCGATCCACGAGCCACGAGCTCGTGGGCCTAGTCGAGCTGTGACACATTGCCATCACTAGTTATATCCATAAATTACGTGACATGCGTATGACGGAGAGGGTCCCACATGGGCTGAGGTGGCATCGACGATTTATTGATTGTACCTTATTTAATTGAATGATTGTATATTGGACTTGGAACTTGGGTTCGACCCATTAGCTCACGAGGCCCATTTTCGTTTTCTATATATATGTGAATCCATTTCATTTGAAGGTATGTAATTTAACTCTAGCCAAATCTCCTCTCTCGTCTTTTGCACTCTTATTTTATTTTATCCGATCGTTGACTTGATCGTCAGAGTGCAAACGATCGCCGGACATTTTTTTCGACCGACGGCCTTTGCCATCTAACGGAGTGCTCTGTGTGTAGATGATATCCACGTGGAGGGGATGATGTCGGGATTCTGTTGGCAATATTTTTTTGAGCCAACAGTTTGGCGCCGTCTCTGAGAAATCGATACATTAACCATATTTTACCACGTACCAAAGGTCACCGGAAAAATGGTATTTTTCCGGCAGTCTATCAAAAAGGGCAGAGACATCGACCAGAAAGGAAGAAAAAATGGCAACTACAGGAGAAGAAAAAATGGAACTACTGGAATGGAGAAGGGTTGAAGAAATCCAGGTTGAAAAATCCACCATGAAAAAGGGCTATTTCCAATGGATGGTTGGAGAAATCTACATTGAAATCGATTACAGCAAACAAAACAAAAAAAGGACGATTTTTCGAGGAGCTCCTTCAACCAAAACGGAGAGTAAAAAATAGAAAAAACTCCCAAAGAAAAAGAAGACGACCGGAAAAGATTATTCTCTCGACAACAGTTTTCTCTAGCAGAAAAACAGAAAAGCTCAACAAAAAGGAAGGTATAAAAAGCTAAGGCAAAGACATCTATTCCATCCACAAACCACCACAAACAACTACTTCCACTTGCTGTTGAAATTTATAAGTGTCTGTTGAGACAACAGTGGTGGAGAGGGAGTACCTTGGTGACATTGCTGTTGAGTTTTCATCAACAAAAAACACGGACATTGCTAGTGACAAAAAAGGCTAATTCCAATGCTAAGAAGTCTGGGGAAAGGAATGTAACTAGTTTTCTTAACGACTCTAGTTCAGATTCAAAATCAGAACTGCAAATGAAGGATATTGTTGACATGCTGAAGAAACTCAAGTTGAATCTCTGGCCAAGGAATTCTTTCCTTCCTCTTATTATCACAGCGAGATGGGGGCCAACAATTTTGTGTTAGCGGGTAAAAACTCCGGCATTGATGGTTCTCCAGTAAACCGTAGGGATTTATCTATGTGAAAAGATGATTCCCAACCGTTTACCTATTTTATTTGTCAATAAATATTCTTTGGTTATAGCCTCAAGGAAAGAGTGGAACGCATCCTTCACGAGGATTGTCCAAAAATCTGAAAATTTTGCAAGCACTCTTCATTCTTGAATAAGGAATTTCTCAAGTACTTATGCAAAAATCATTCCAACTTGAAATGGTGTTTGAACTGTTGAGAGTCTCTAGCCGCAGCTTTTGAAAATGGGCTAAAAGCTTAGGGGGCGTTCTCTTCGTGTTTCAGTTTTGTGTTTTGAAAAACGTTTTGTGTTTTGTGTTTTCAGTGTCTATTTTGAAATTACTGAAAATGTGTTCTCTTTGTCATTTTGAAAAACAGTTTCTGAAAACAGAAAACGCGTTCTATTTGCACTTGATGAGAATATTATTTGATAATATTTTATTCAAGAAATCTGATTATTTAATTAACTTTAATTGTTTAATGTTATTATATTATTAAATATATTATAAACCTGAAATTTCTTTGAAATTTGAAATATCTTTAAATCATGAAATAGTTTTCCATATATTAAAAAAAATATAAATTTGTGAAATTTTATGTTTATAATATTTTATTCTAGAAATCTAATTATTCATTTAATTTTAATAGTTTAATGTTAATGTAATATAAAATAACATATAAATGTGAAATATTTATGCATTTTAAAATATTTTTTCACTTTTAATAAAATAACATATACATTTCGATAATAAACACTTTTACAATATTTTCTTAAATAAATCAGATTATTCAATTAATTTTAATAGTTTACTGTTAATATAGTATTAAATAACATATAATTTTGAAGTTTGTTAATGTTGATATTTTTTTAAAAAAAATATAAAAATAAAACATAAACTAAATTTAGCAACACATTTGAATAGATTTGTAATTACAAGTTTACATGTCATGACAAAACAAATAAACACTAAACAAAATATAAAGAGAATTCGATTACTCATGTACGACGTCTCGAGTAGTCATTCCACATTTGTGTAGCAATTTCATCTCTGACTTGTCCGATTTGAACTGTCTGACTAGCATCAAAATGTATGACTTCTTGATCTTGACATGATTCCGGTATATCATGAAATACCGTATTCTCCTCTGAAAACTCAGCGAACAACCTATCTGAAGCGTGCTTCTGACGAATAAAATTGTTTATGGCACAACATGCAGTAGGAATTTGTCTTTGTCTACTCAGTGGATAATTGGTAATTAACTTCAAAATAGGAAATCTCGCCTTTAAAACTTCAATGCAACGTTCTATAATGTTGCGGCATGAGGAATGTCTATAGTTGAATAACTCTTTCTTTCCACGTACTTTCCTGCCCAACATAGTCACGCAGATGATATCTTCGACCTCGATAAGGGGCAAGAAATCCGGGCATGTTTGGATAGTCAGAATCGACCAGGTAAAATTTTTCTACAACAAAACAAAATAAATATACATGATATGACACTATACATATATTCGCATTAAAAATACGATTAAGTGTAATAAAATACCTCCACATGGCATTGAAAAGTTGTTTGCTCTTCTTGTAACTGCATCAACGAATACTCGGAAATCATTTGCCGTACCTTCCCAGCCAGAATACACAAATGTGAATCTTATATCAAAATCACATGTCAGCATTACATTTTGAGTCACAGTTGTTTTCCTTCCACGAAAAGATGTTTGCTTCGATGCAGGTGCCCAAGCTGCAACATGTGTTCCATCATTGCACCTATACAATTCTTAAAGAAAGGATATTTGTGTGCAATCCGCTCATGGATAGTGTCTTGATTTGACAGACATATTATCTCAGTGCCAAATGAACAAACAGCCCTAACAACTCGCTTAAACCATTTGTGTATCACGTTATTTGAATGCTGAAACCTATTACCAATAATACTATACCGTGTTGTGTGCCCTACAATCATCAAAAACATAGCAACACCTTCCTCCACGGTGACTTTTTCTCCATCTTGCAACAGTCCTTTATGTTTCAATGTATCACAGAAATTCATGAACACATGTTGCTGCATACAAAAATTCTGATAGCACACATCAGGATGTCCATTTAGAATTTCAAGCACGTACATATGTCCCGTAAGCTGTGATGTTCTACAAGGTGTCATGCCGATGGAACTTCCTTTATGGGCAATAAAGCAATGTAATAACATTACATCACCAATACGTGAGTCAGAATCATCCGAAAATAACAAATCATCATCGCTCAAATTTTCATCATCAGAATCATCATACACATCCACATTTGAAGAACTGGCCATATTCTGAACAAACGAAAAAATTCTCATCATTTTGTATTGAAAACAACACAGCAATCAGGCATTCATTGTGTTTAATACAAAACAAGCAACCAGACATTCATAAATAAAAATAACACAATACATCAGTTCTACATCCGACAACATCACTAAGTTCGAAGTTCAAAAAACATTACATCATCACCGATGCAGGAAAAAACTATTTCAAGCTACGAAACATAAAACAGTTCGTCAAACAGTCACTTCATAATTATATCAGACCACAAAAAAATTACAGTAACTAACTTAATTCACAGTAGCATCAAAATAGGGCCTCTCCTTACTTCAGGCATTTCCACAAATGACACCCTGAAATCGAAATTTTTAAAGGCCAATATTGCTTTCAAATAAACATCATCGGACAACCCCTCCATTTTGTTCAAAATGGCCATGCAACATACAGTTGAATAACGATCCGGACTGTTAATTTCATGTTCAGATTGAGCACTTGATTTTCCTTGCATCTTTGCAAGCTTTTCTTTTAAGTACATTTTTTGAAGTTCAGTTTCTTCATTCCTACTGCTACATTGTCTGACCACTATGCCATGCATGCCTCAAGTTTGTCAGTTTTACTGATCTTAGGTTCCTTTCTTCGGCTTCCACCAGATGTACCAATTTCTTCACGACGATGAGTATTTGAAATCCCATGGACTTTATCATCATGTTCCACACTTACATGCACCCCCCTGTTCAAAAAATCATCTTCCATCTGCCTTTCTTCCTCTGATGTGTTTGGAAGTTGAATGGAGGCAGCTCCTAATCCTCCAGTAGCTGTCGTCCCACTAAAAATCTCCCTAAGAATGTGATAGTGTTTACATCCGTCCTTCCTGAATAGTTTGTACTCCGATTTGTTGATCTGTCATTGAGAAAAGAAGTCGCATTATTATAGTGTTCAACGAAATAGAAATAAACTACTGACAAAATATATTATTCATAACATAAATGTACCGTATAATAGTGTTGCCAAACTTCCTCTGCAGCATTTACTTTGTTAGTATTTGAATCCCATGTAACACCAGTATGTCCCAAAAGTCTCTCCTACAGGTAGCTAGGCAATTACAGATTTTAAAATTGAAGAGTCAATGGTGAAATAAATCTTTACGCTCTCAAATATCTATAAATTAGTCTACTGCCCAGAATCTGATTGTGAGTACATCAACATCAAATGGTTTGTCTTGTATTATTAAAACGGATATTATAAAGCACGACAAAGGGATACAAGAGGCTAATAAGAAAACAATATATGTGAGCTGCTAGCAAGATAAGTAGAAAACCAAAACAAATGTCCCCTAAAGAGTTCATACAAGAAACAGGAAAAGAATTGAGTTGGAAAAAAAGACAACTTAAATGTCGGTTGCTCCCTTCTAATTGGTTTTTAACAGGTCATTGTAAATTGCTGAGATAAAAAAAAGTTAATACATAAAAACTTTCTGAAATTTAGTGGAGCACCCCCATTTTATCACACCATGTTTCAAGACAACATGTAATGTTTGATAGTTATTTGACTTTCCTATTCCTTTCCTTTGTCAGAAATGGATCTCATCCATCATCTAAGTCGAGTTGTTTAGCATCCATTAATCTTTTTGTGAATATATCAAACATATATATAGCAAACAATTCGTCCTGAAAGTGGAATTTTTCAAAAGTCACAAGTTTATTTCACTCCTACGTTGAAACCTAACTCAAAACTATATTAAATACAAAGAGTTCTCAACAAATTTAGATAACCTTAATCAAACGAAAAAAAAAATTGTTGAACCTTAATATCTCCAACTCACAGTCTAGTCATCAAATCCTACTTCCAAATTACATGCCCTTTATCTGAAGTAGAGGAAATGCTTCTTTTGCAGTCTCTCCTACGTGATACATGGCGAGACTCTGCTAAATCCTTCAAGTTTCAGTACCATCTACACTAAATTTTCTATGCTCGTTAATCCAAATTATATCAATTAGAGACTAAGGACTCTGCCACCACTTGTTCTCTATCATCTTTCAATTGAACATATACTTGGTAATCAACTAAAATTCATCAAACAATCCAATAAATCTAAATCGAAATATGAGGAAAATGCAAACTAAAAATTGATTTACGAGAGAGGGAGAGCGAAATACCATTACTTGCCGAGTAGTTTTGAGCTCCACCGACAGTGAGAGGTCATGTGTGTACCGTATAGGAAGCATCTACAAGTTCGGGTACCCCTTTGTCTCTTCAAAAAAAATTCGTTTCTATGGCCTCCTTCACTAGTTCCTGTGCAATTTGGAGTTTAGCTTCGAGAATGAACACCCCGGTGGAAGAATTCACAAACGGCAGTCGAAATACTCCACAAAAACCACTGGATTTTAGACCAAAATTGCAGGATGCCCACGCTGATACTGGATGCGCCTGGTTGAGAGTAGCCGACTGGTGGTGGTTCGGCAAGAAACGGTGGCCGACGGTGCTTCAAATATGGCGAAAACCGTCCATGGTCAAGCGGCTTTGGGTTGAACTTGGGGGTGGCTTTTGCAACTCCATGGCCAGGAAGTTCACGATTTGTTGAATAGGGAGGTTAGGGGGCTTCGATTGACACTCGATTCAGGTAGTGTGCGGCGGTTGGTGCTCTAGTGTAGGCGGCGGGAGGTTGAAGAAATTTGTTGAGGAAGGAGCGTCTCTCACAAAACAGGGCATTAGGTTTAGGAAAGTCGTTTCGCGTGTTTTGTAGGATTTGCCGTGTTTTCGTCCAAAATGCCCAAAACGAGTTTTTGGCATTTTCAGTTTCCTTCACAATTTTTTTTTGTTTTTCAAAATGCATTTTCAAAAACGGGAAAGAGAACGCGTTTTCGTCGTTTCGAAAAATCGAAAACAGAAAACAGCCCGAAAACGGGGCCTTACTTTCGGCGACAGCCTCCGATAGTTGGCACCTTCCAATATACGTAGGGTAGTACAGTGCTCTTCTGATTTTTATCACCACATTAAATGGTGATGGAGACAGGTTTTGATTGTAGGTCATTCAAATGGTTCAAGCCAGCTATTTTGTCACTAAAGAATCATATATTTACGCTGAATGGGTACTTTTGCATAAATAATGCAAATCAATTTTATCCACTGCAATAAGTTGCAAAGTGAATTTGGGCCAGATTTATGCAAAATTGGGCCCAATGATTTATTTTCCCTGAGGTCAAGATTTAGGGATGGCAATTTAACCCGTTTTGCCCCGACTCGACGGGGTCCCGCCCCTAATGGGACCTAAAAAAATCGCCCCGACAGGTTGGTCCTCGAACCCGCCCCGTAAAAAAATAATTAAAAATAAAATTCTAATAAATGGTTAGTTTTAAAATATTGTTGATTGTATTTACAATTTTTTAACATGTTTCTCATCCAACAATTATATTATACAATTGTTAATTTAAAATTTTACATAACTAACAATTGTTTATATAATTTATAAATTCGAACATTCAATCATTTTATTATAATTAAATTATATAATCTGAAATTATAAATCATGATAGTTAAATAAATATTTTTTTGCTTATGAAAGATTTATACCAATTAATCAAAATAAGTTAATATCTTGATCGAAAATATTAGAAAAAAATTTCAAATATATGGAATGACTTTTAGATTTTGGGTTAAGTGTTGAACTTTAAATAATAACATAACTCGAATTTTTTAAAATGTAAAAAAAAAAAAATTAAATGGGGTAACAACAGGGCAAATTCTTGCCCCGTCCCCGTCCCCGCCCCACCCCACCCCGTCCCATTTAAGGCGGGGCGGGACACGGGGCGGGGTGAAGTTGGAGGGAGGCGGGACGGGGCGGGGTGGAGGTGGCCCGCCCCATTGTCATCTCTATTAAGATTAATGTTTTGGTATAAACTTCTTCGGCCATTTAGCCACGTGAACAGACTGTGGTATCTTCATTTGGACCGAATGTTTATTTCTTAATTTTTATGGGCTATTACAAATTGCATCTCTCTTGATGAATTTTGGACCGATTTTATGATGCTGGGGGCGTTCTCTTATGATGATCAAGAGACGAGAATTGAAGACCATCTGAACTTCTTCTTCCAATGAATGGCATCTAGAGAAGATTTGGGATTTCATTGTTGATAAAAAGAAATTATATTCACAGTAATGTGGAGGCTATTATGCTTCCATTCAAAGCCATCAAATATCATTTATTTATCCACAAGTGATTTGTAAAAATATTTTAGCACCAAGTAAACATTTGTTTATCGCTACTGGAGCCTCAACGTTGAAGATAGGTAATTGCAAAACTTGGGTTCGAGGTAACCAAATTCTTCTATTTGCATGTTAAATTTACAACACTATACCATTTGATTTGTGTATAAATTAAATCAATATCCATGATGACGAATTGTGAAAGTGTGTGACATGGGTTGCCATAATTCCCGGACGGGCTCCAAACCTCAGCCAACCCATTATTTTTACAAGTGCACGCAAAGTGTTTGATAAATTGCTTAGCTTGGATTTCTCTTGTTCAATGGTTCCATTCATCATTCTAATTGCCTAAGGCGAGCCCAAGCTCATGGGTTTCTCATTATTGAAAGCGAGACCTATATCGTGGATTTATTATTATTATTATTAGAGATAATCTTTTAGAGTCATCGTTCCTTGAAAAAGGAAGAGATAAATCGTAAGATATGTTTGCCCTTGCAAAAGGTGTCTCTTTCTTGGCTTCGCGAGATGGTTATTCCTCGCCTCGCGGGATGTTTATTCCTCGCTTCTCCAAATGCTTATTCTTGACTCCGCGAGATGTTTATTCCTTGCCTCGTGAGATGTTTATTCTCCGCTTCGTTAGATGCTTATCTCTGGCTCCGCAAGATGTTTATTCCTTACCTCACGGGATGTTTGTTCCTCGCCTTGTTAGACTTGTTTGCCCTTGCAAAAGGTGTCTTTCCTGGCTCCGCGAAATGGTTATTCCTCTCTTTGCGGGATGTTTATTCGCCGCCTCGCCAGAGAAGGCTCGCTTCACAACAACCTCGCCTCTCAGTTATTTAGGCTCGCCTCACAACAACTTCGCCTCTTCTTTATTCAGGCTCAACTCTTAACAGCACCGCCTCTCTATTATATAGGCTCGCCTCTTCAATTATAACGGCATCTCCTCTTCATTATATAGGTTCGCCTCACAACGGCCTCGCCTCTTTATTATTTTAGGCTCGCCTCTCTATTATATAGGTTCGCTTCACAACGGCTTCGCCTCTCTATTATATAGGCTCGCCTCTCAACGGCATCGCCTCGTCATTATATAGGTTCGTCTCACAATGGCCTCGCCTCTCTGTTATTCAGGCTCACCTCTTTATTATTTTAATCTCGCCTCTCAACGGCCTCGTCTCTCTATTATATAGGCTCACCTCACAACAGCCTCGCCTCTTAACGACATCGCCTCTTCATTATATAGGCTCGCCTCACAACGGCCTCGCCTCTCTGTTATATAGGCTCGCTTTCGCCTCGCTACTATATAGGCTCGCCTCACAACAGCCTCGCCTCTCAGTTATATAGGCTTGCCTCACAACAGTCTCGCCTCTCAACGACATTGTCTCTTCAATTATATTGGCTCGTCTCTACATCAGCTTATCGCAGCTGCTATATTCAGAGCATCGCCTCTGCATCAACTTATCACATCTGTTTACATTCAGAGCATCGCATCTGCATCAGCTTATCACTACTGTTTATATTCAGAGCATCGCCTCTGCATCAGCTTATCACAGCTATTTACATTCAGAGCATCGTCTCTGCATCAGCTTATCACAGTTGCTTACATTCAGAGCATCGCCTCTACATCAGCTTATCACAGCTGTTTCACGTCTGCATCAGCTTATCACAGCTGCTTACATTCAGACATCGCCTCTGCTGCTCACATTCATAGCATCGCCTCTGCCGCTTATATCTGGAGTCTCGCCTCTGCATCAGCTTATCACAGCTGCTTACATTCAGACATCGCCTCTGCTGCTCACATTCATAGTATCTCCTCTGCCGCTTATATCTGGAGTCTCGCCTCTGCATCAGGTTCATCACAAGTGACTTATATTTCAAAGTTCGACCCGCACATGAATTTACAACTCAGACTTGGAGGACTATTGTGATACTAGTATCTTAGTATCATTACATATTACTGCTAGCATATGCATTATATTATTGGTGTCAAGTACACATGTCCCATCATTGCTAGCAAGTTACGACATTATTTTCATTATAGATAGTACGTATGCTACGTTATCCACATTATCATTTTATTATTGTCGGCATGTTACTTACTTCACTATGGCACTATTGCCATACTGAGTTGTGCGAGCATATGATTTATTATTATGATGCATGATAGATATTTGCATATTATATCTTAGAGAAATTTGATATGATATTACTCACGTTATCATCATTAGTATTTGGAGGGGCAAATGGACCCCAAATTTATTTGGTATATGTGCAGTGGATATATTGTATTGTATGACATGATTGGTTTAGTCCATATTACAGAGGAAATGTTTTCGAAATTTTGATAAATTATAGTAGTGTCTTATCTTTCGAGGCAATCTGTAAGCCCTCGTTTATTCAGGCTCGTACACATATTCTCGAGGCAATTCGTAAGTCCTTGTCTATTTGGGACCGATGCATATTTTCGAGGCAATTCATAAATCCTTATTTATTAGAGCTGCTCATATTTCTGAGGCAATCTATAAGACCTCACCCGATCGACTATTTATATTTCAAAATTCGACCCGCATATGAATATATGACTCAGACTTGAGCGATTATTGTTACACTCATAAATTAATTGACAGTTTATATTTCAAAGTTCGACCCGCATATAAATATACGACTCAGACTTGGGGGACTATTGTTATATCCATAAATTACGTGGCATGCGTATGACGGAGAGGGTCTCACATGGGCCGAGGTGGCATTGACGATTTATTGATTGTACCTTATTTAATTGAACGATTGCATATCGGGCTTGGAGCTTGGGTTCGGCCCATTAGCTCACGAGGCCCATTTCCGTTTTCTATATATATGTGAATCCATTTCATTTGAAGGTATGTAATCTAACCCTAGCCAAATCCCCTCTCCCGTCTTTTGCACTCTTATTTTATTTTGTCCGACCGTTGATTTGATCGTCGGAGTGCAAATGACCGCCGGACCTTTTTCTCGACCTGCGACCTTTGCCTCCTAACGAGGTACTTCGTGTGCAGATGATATCCACATGAAGGGGATGATGTCGAAATTTTGTTGGCAACATTTTTTGGGGTCAACATGATTAAATAGGAGCTATCTAACTAGCCCAATATTGATATACCACTGTTCTATAAAAATATAATTATTTGACCCAAAAATATAAGAATTTGAAATATTTTGCTTTAGTCCTTCGACTTTCAAAAATATAAAATATAACATCTAGAAAAATAAATTCTATTCTATAAAATTTTCGGGGCTTTACACTCTAGCTTCCTTCCGGGCTGCACTTGAAGCACGTCCGTCCCTTGAAAATCGAAAGGTAAAATTTTGTAAATTTTGCAGCAGGGACCATGACATAGATAAATGCTTCAAGATAATAAGGATGGTGAAACTGCAGAATCACTAAAGGGAGATGCACTAAGGATATAAAAGCCGAAAGCCTCCATACCTAAACGTCAGAGGGTAAGGTCATGGAAGTAGATCGATGTATATGGAATCATCGTGAGCATCGGTACAAAACCCACACTCCCGAATCCCAATAAGAAAGATCATACTATAATTGTAGGTCTCTGTTGACACACAAAACCAAGCCCAATTGAGAAAACCCAATTAAATGGCATAAGAGATGGAGTTTAATTCGAGAAGAAAGCAAGGCTCAATTTGAAAGGCAAGCCCAAGCAAGATTACTTAAGAAAGAGTTGTGCTACAATAACTCATGATCGCCCAAACCTGCTTGACGTCGCTCAACTGTACGAGATGTCCCAAACTTGAGCGAGCCTTACAACAATGTTGCCCAGCTGAGCGAGACACCCCAAACTTGAACGAGCATTACAACCACTCACAGTCAAAGGCAACGGCTACCAAAACGTTTAAGGGGAAGCCTTATCACATCCTACTATTCAAAAATAGCGATTACAATCATGGAGAAAGTGGGAGGTTTTCTGGATAGAATGTCTATCATGGAGAAAGTGGGCGATCGTGGAGTAACCGACAGTTTTCAGGCAGTTCTACGAAGGAAATCATCCAAGAGTATAAAAGAGAGAAGATAACACAGAAATAAAGACCGAACAAATCACTTTGAAACAGAGAATATGTAATTTTAGTTCCTTTACATCTTTCATAGATTAATCTTAGTTAACTTTGTGTGCTTGCGCCCCTTAGATGCATTTGAAGCTTGTGAACTTTAATCTTCGTGAATACACACCCCTCATTGGGACTTTGTCTCGAGAGGTTGTTGTTCCTTACACAATCGTCTGATCATTCTTTTTAATTGTTAGCGTTATCCGCGTGAAACAATTTGGCACGCCCAGTGGGACACATTTGGTGTTTGAAGATACAACAAGCAAATCAATATGCCTCCTAAAAATTCTGATAAGGAGCTAGCAAACCAACGGCTAGTCCAATCTGTAATCGAACAATTCGAGGAGCAGCAAAGTACTCCAGGAACAGATGGACAGAATCAAAGTCGTTAAGAATCAATGACAGAATTGAATCCTCGGACCATGCGTGCATTGCTCGGTGTACTCACTCAAGACGTCATTGAATAGGTAAACTTGCAAAATGTTCATGTTATTGAAAAGTTTACTCAAGATGGAAATGTACACTACGACAACATGACTAAACAACTTAATACGTTGAATGAAATCATGAATAAGTTGGTCAGCCAAATTTGTCAACAATTATGCCAAGCATAGGAAACCATTTCCAATCTAGACAATTATGGGACATCCTCGATACCAAGCTCGAATCACGGGATTGACCCACTTCTTGGCCCATCTACCTCAAATTAAGGGAGTGGTGGAATGATCAATTTAAATGGTGGTAATGGAGTAACAAACCTGGAAGGTAACCTGGGGGGTAACCCGATCGCCAGAGACAATGCCCCAATCAATGGACAGAATGCCCCACGTGTCAATGATGGTGGAAATGCTCAGTTTAATAACAATAATAGTTTGAATAACGACGCTTACGCCGCGAACCAAGGACCAAATGTCAGACCTCAAGCTATCCCACCAATAAACCAACCTGTAGGAGTCCCATATGATCCCAACATTCTGTTGAAGAATCAAATTATGGAAATAGTACAAGACCAAATGGCTTTCGGGACGCGCACCCTTTCATTAGGCCGACTTACAAAAAGTCATACCTTGATTGGATGGACCAAGCATATCCATGGCCTAGAGGGTATAAAATACCTGAATTCTTGTTATTCACAGACCTGGGAGAGGTTTCCACTCTAGAACATGCAGGGCGATTCACATTACAATGTGGAGAGGTGACTGACTACCACAAAGTGAGACTATTCCCTAGTTCGTTAACAAGAGTAGCATTTTCATGGTTCATTAACTTGCCAGCAAATTCTGTCCAAACATGGCAACAACTAGAACAACTGTTCCACACTCAGTTTTACAAAACTGAGTCTGAAGTCACTTTGGCCGATTTGGAAAATTTACGTCAAATGCCAAACGAATGGGCAGAAAGCTCCCTCCAAAGGTTTAAAACAGCCAGGAGCAAATGTTTTGTACATTTTCCAGAGAAAGAATTTGTCAAGATCGCTCAGCGCTACTTAAACTTTGATTTTAAAAAAAAATTCCAAGACAGAATTCCCTGACCTTTTCCAACTGAGTGCTTATGTGATTAGGTATGAACGTCTAATAAGGGAGGAAGAACAAATGAAAAACTCTAGTAAAGGGACTTATTACAGAGACCCAAACTTTGACATTCATGTTGTAGAGGACGAATATTACGATCACGCAGAAATATGCTTGGCCGAACTAGTTAAGGGAGATGCCTATGATTGTCCTATAATGGCTAGGTTTAGAGTGTCAAACGAAGACGAGCCTATTAAAAGCGAAAAAAAAGGCTAGGGCGTTCTCCTTTGATGTGGCCAAAGCTGACCTTATATTTGATAAATTGTATAAGGATAAGCAGATAAGGTTGAGCGACAAGCATAAATTGCCAGACCCTGAACAAATCAAGGGTAAAAAATATTGCAAGTGGTATAATGCATGGTCACATATAACTAACAACTGCCTGATTTTCTGTCATGTGTTACAGGATGCCATTGAGTCGGGGCGAATCACATTTGATGATAAGAAGAAAATAGCAGTGGATAAAAATCCTTTTCCACAGCCACTGGGTGTAAATATGATGGCAGCTGGCTTCAAAAATAAGCTGCCAAAGTTCAAGTTGGTCCTAGATGATGGAGAAGAAGATTCTGAGCTGCACAACAGTGTCTTTGAAAGGATCAAACAGGAAGAAATTAGAAAAAATGAAGACGTCCTGCGTTTCAGATGCAAAGGTGAAATAGCTGAAAATGTAGAAGAGCCACGAATACGGAATCACCAACATCACCAGCATCGTTCTTCAATCCTGATTTTCGGCCCAAAGGAGGACGAGGTGCGTCGAGCTATGGAAGGCCGCGCTTTGAACGGCAGTTCAGGCCGAATAACAACGAAAGGACATTCAGACCACAGACTCGTCGACCAAATGTGTGACACTCCTTCCAGTACAACGCAGGAAGAGTCATACCCTTTGATGAAATGTCCAGAACTCAACAGAGGTGCTTTCAACGTAACTATGGACGAATGATGAGACAACAACAAGGGTCGTCCCGTCCCAAAGCGCCTAAATTGCTCGAAGTGGCCAGCAATGTTCTCAACATCTTTAAGGGTGGTGAAGAAACTGGTACTGACGAGTCGCTGGGGGAACTGCCAGAAAGTTCTCCGGGAAGGTCAAAACTTGAGCGTGAAAAGAAAGATGAAGATGGAGAAGAAGGCCAGACTTCCTAGGGAGTAGGTGATGAGGAAGAAAACGATGGCATGACTGACATTGAGGAGGAAATCGATTTAGAAGAAGAAAGAAAGAAAAGAGGAGTATCGTGCAACAAATTACTGAAACAACTCCATCAAGAAGGTGTTCGCGAAGTAGACTTACTAGGCCAACCGTATGGGCGTTCTTTTGACTTCTACGTGATATACGGAATGCCTAAGAAAAGAACGAGAGTGCCTCGCTCTGAGAAAAATGGATCACCTCCAAGAATATTGCCCTCTCCTACCGGCTGGATAGCCAAAAAAGAAGTATCAGACAGAAACGACCAACCAGAGAAAGTCCAAGAAGCAGTAGCTCCATGTGAGGTGTTATACATGGACTTGTCACAAGGAAATGATTCAACCAAGGATCAACGAGAAGTGGAGATAGGTGTAGCCGAGAAAGTCATTTTTAGAAGGCCCAACACGAAATTGACCAAACACTTAAGACCATTGTATGAAAAGGCTTTAGTGAATGACATTTCTGTAGTAAAAGTGTTGATTGATAACGGAGCAGCTATAAATACGATACCATCGATGATGATGAGAAAATTTGCGAAAACAGAAAGCGACATGATCCTAACAGAAGTTATTCTTACCAGTTTCAATGGAGAAGCGACTTCAGCTAAGGGTGTGATGCCACTGGACATAACAGTTTGAAGGACTACTAGGACCACAGTTTTCTTTGTGATAGACGCTCCTACTAGTTACAATGTGCTGCTAGGAAGGGATTGGATTCATGGGAGTTATTGCATACCGTCCTCGCTCCACCAGTACCTCGTTTTCTGGAATGACAAGGGTGAAGTAGAAGTGGTCCAAGCAGATCACAAGCTTTTTGTTGCAGAAGCAAACTCGGTAGAAAGGTTCATGTATGAAGAGAACTATGGACCTGTCAGGATAGTTCAAGATGGTGAAGAATCTCAGGTCATCGCGCAGAGCTAAGAACCATTTTCAGTAAACACACTTACTGAAATGTTTAACCAAATGATGCCAAATATAGTGGACCTTGAAAAGCCAGCAATTGGCAAAAAGGCAATTTAAGAACTCTAATGAATTGTCGACCAGAAAAAGTGGCCGAAATAAAGTCCTTCAAAGCCAGATTAATGGCTATCAATAAAGAATGTAAAGAAAAGGCGAAAGAAAAGATAGCTGATAATTGTATTTATTACACTTATATGAGTCGTTAAACTAGAGCAATTATTGTTATTTTAAATGAATCAAGGCTAAATTATGTATATATTTCATTTGTCAGGTACATCTCAATGAAAAATGATAGAAGTTGACAAAAGGAGCGAAAAAATGACAAAAAGGGATTGAATCCAAAGCTTGGGAACTAAAATGCAAAGTGCTAGTAGTTGATTCGAACCCTATATCGATGATCGAAGAAGATGTGGATACAATTAGATGAAATTGGAAGCTAAAGGAGCAATAAGGCATTGAAAAAGAGGTAAGATGAATGAAGACTAAAATTCAGGGATCAAAGTGAAACGGTTGTAAACATTTTAGCCCGCGCTCGGGCACGGGCTTAAAGTGGCGCGCGCGCGTGAGACCTCAATTTTTATTACCGAGAGCAAAACCTCATAGCCGCGCCCGCTCGGTGAAATGTATGGTGCTCGGGCGTGGGGAAAATTTTGGGCCGAATGGCCAGACTCCGTTTTTAACCTAATTACTTATGGAAACAAAAGGGAGATGAACCAGAGGACGGCTGGGAGGAGAATAGGGCGAATACACATATTTCTCATCACAAGAACCTATTTTGGAGGATTGCAAAGCCGATTTTGAAGCAAAATTGATTGAATTTTACATTGAAGAAGAAGAATTCATCGCCGGATCCGGATTTGAAGGCATAAATTGAAGATTTCAAGATCTTCTTCGTCATTAATGAATCGGGTGATGTCTTTTCTTATTTTCTTTGTAATCTCTACATCAACATGCTAGGCTAAATCTTTAGTGTTGGATGGATGACAAAACTGGTTGATTTTTAGTTTTAATTCGAGACTTGGTGTTTTTATTATTGATTCTTGTATTGTGATTTCATTAATATGCATAATTATATTGTTTTAATGTTTGTGCACCATTAGGACAATAAAGTTGCTTATTCGTACTGTTGAAAAACTCACGGTAGGTAGAACATTATTATTGGGACATATGGGCAATAAATATTAGGAATAATATTTGTTGTTGTGCGATCATGTATGATAATCCTAAATGTTAATGCGTATTTGTCATATGAATTCAGACTAGGAATAGGATCGTCTCGTGGTAACCATAGGTTTATTGTATCTTGGGCAAGAATAATAAACAAAAGTGGAATTATCGATTGTCACAATTACATGAATTGAGAAAATTAGCACAAGTTGATGAGTAGAACTAAGAGTTGATCAGTGGAGTCGGAAATCCAATACATTCACGCCCTTGATTTTTAAACCAAATTTTCATAGATTTTCTAAGTTTAATCACAATTTCACAAATCATCACTTGGTTACAATTACGAATTTAAATATATCAAATACACTAGAATTGAACCTTATTCCCTGTGGGACGATAACTCTCATCACAATTATTACTTGTACAACGAACCCGTACGCTTGCGGAATTTTGACGAACAACAGCATTTGAGACATTAAGAACAAGTTGACAGTGTTCAAATTGGAGCACAATATTGGCCGAGAAGTCAACAAAGTGGATTGTTTAGAAGAGGAAGCACTGGCAGAAAACCTGGACGATGATGCAACGAAAATTGAAAAACCTGGGCACGCTCAAACACAAGACCTTTTGAGGAAAGTGAGCATTGGCGACGAAGGGAAAGATCGCCCAACATTTGTCAACCAGATGCTTAACCAAGAGGTTAGTATGATTTAATCGCTTTGTTAAAAGAATACAAAGATTGTATTGCTTGAGAATATGAACATATGCCTGGTTTAGATAAATGTTTAGTAGAGCATAGATTACCAACTAAACCGAACTTTAAGCCACATAAACAACCTTCTAGGCACTTTGCTCCCAATGTGTTACCTCAAGTAAAGAAAGAAATAGAGCGGTTGTTAAAAGAAGGCTTCATTAGAACGGCCAGATATGTTGAATGGTTGTCTAACATCGTGTCAGTAATGAAAAAGAATGACAATATTAGGGTGTGCATAGACTTTAGAAACTTAAATCTAGCAACGCCCAAATATGAATATCCTATGCCAACGGTCGATTCTTTAGTTGGTTCAACCGCTGGACATGTAATGTATTCTTTCATGGACGGATATTCAGGATATAATCAAATCTACATAGTTGAAGAAGATGTGCATAAAATGGCTTTTAGGTGCCCGGGGCTTTAGGATGCTTTGAATGGGTAGTTATGTTTTTCGGCCTAAAAAATGCGGGGCCACCTATCAAAGGGCGATTAATCTAATCTTTCACGATATGATAGGCAATTTTGTAAAAGTGTATGTAGATGATGTGGTGATCAAACCTGTTAGAGAAAAAGACCATTTTGAACAATTAAGACGCTCATTCGAGCGGATGAGGCAATATAAACTAAAGTTGAATCCTTTAAAATGCGCATTTGGTGTCAATGCAGGAAATTTCCTTAGGTTCTTAGTACACAAGAGGGGGATTGAACTTGATAAGAATAAAGCAAAAGCCATTTTAGAGGCCAAACCACCTAGTAACAAGAAAGAATTGCAAAGGTTCTTAGGCCAAGTAAACTTTTTGAGACGCTTTATTTCTAATTGTGCAGGGCGAACGAAAGCTTTTTCGTCTCTTCTAAAGCTAAAAAATTAAGACGAATTCGTCTGGAAAGAAGAACATCAAGAGGCTTTTGATAGTTTGAAGACATACTTGTCAAGTCCACCAGTGTTGGTATCACCTATCCAAGGACGGCCAATGAAAGTGTACATATCGGCTGAGCAAGAATCAATAACCGGAATGGTCGCGCAAGAAGACCAATTTGGGGAAGAAATGGCGATTTACTATTTGAGTAGACGTTTAACAAAATGTAAATGTAATTATTCTGCTATTGAAAAGCTATATCTTGCTTTATATTTCACATGTACAAAACTAAGGGCTTATTTACGACCTGTAACTGTCTACTTGATTTGTAATGTAAATCTAGTTAAGTATATATTTTCTCGCCCTATTTTACACCAAATGATAGGTCTATGGATTTTGGCACTTTCAGAATTTGAAATACTATATGTACCCCAGAAAGAAGTAAAAAATCAGGCATTGACTAATTTTCTGGCCGATCATCTGTGCCTTGATATGCCTAAAGAAATTGAACTAGAAATTGATTCCTTTGAAATAAAACTTTGGGTTCTATACTTCAATGGATCAAATACTTCTGGAGGTGCAGGAGTAGGGATAGTATTGATAAATCCGTTAGGCGTTCATTATAAATATGCCTTCACTTTAAACAGATTATGTACTAATAATCAAGTTGAATATGAGGCATTCATTGTGGGGTTGGAATTGTTAATAGAATTGGGAGTAAAGAATGTAACCGTTAAGGGCGATTCCCAACTAGTAATCTACCAATTGACTAGCGATTTCAAATGCCAGAGTGAGTCAGTCATAAACAAATACGAAATCGCCCAAGAATTATTAGAAGAATTTGATCAAGTAGAACTTCAATATGTCAACAGGACGTATAACAATTTAGCGAACGATTTAGCCCAAATGACATCAGGCTACTCAAAGTTGCTAAATATAGAGTCCACTTGTGAATATGAAACGATATTGCCCGTGGTGCAACGAAGGGCGAAAAATATTGACATCTATTGCATACAAAATGGGGATGCAATAGATTGGATGGCAGAAATCAAGAACTTCTTAAGGAGACCCGAAAAGGGAGGCGATAGGAGATTGAAGTTACAATCTGTGAATTACAATTGATAGAAGAAGAGCTGTTCAAGAAACGCTCAGATGGGCTCCTATTGAAGTGTGTAAGTTTACAAGAAGCCAAAACGATCATGGCTGAAGTACATGAAGGAATATGTGGGGCTCATCAGGCTGGCCAGAAAATGAGATGGCTAATTATAAGAAGCGGATACTTTTGGCCCAAAATGGGAGAATTGTGCGTACACTATGCGAAGAGCTGTCTGGCCTGCCAAAGGCATGGTCCAATACAAAGGGCGCCAGCAAGAGAAATAGTACCTGTTATCAAACATTGGCCGTTCAAAGGCTGGACGATAGACTTAATAGGGAAGGTTTATCCCCCTTGGTCCAAACAACACACTTTCATAATAGTAGCAACGGATTTCTTCACCAAATGGGTAGAAGCAATACCATTGAAAGAGATTTCCCAGAAGAGTGTCATACACTTCGTTCGTGACCATATTATATACAGGTTTGGAATACCGCAAACACTAACGGTAGATCACGGTACGTCCTTGAATGGAGATCAAGTGAAAGAGTTTTTGAGCGATTTTGGAATTAAGCTAGTAAACTCCATGCTTTATTACGCTCAATCCAACGGGCAGAAAAAATCTTCTAATAAGGTTCTAAAGAATATCATAAGGAAGATGATAAGTGAAAATGCTAGAAATTGGCACAAATGCCTGAGTAAAGCTTTATGGGCCTACAAAACGTCACCACGTTCTAGTACCAAGGTAACTCATTTTCAGCTCACTTACGGCCAAGAAGTCGTATTGCCCATGAAAATTAACGTGCAGTCAATTAGAGTAGGTTTGCAGAATAATCGAGATGATGATGACCATGCTGAATCATTAACCCAAAGCTTACTAGAGTTGGACGATTTAAGGCTAGACGTCCTAGATAGATTGCAGGTCCAAAAGCAAAAATGGCCAAGTTTTACAACAAGGTTATAGCCAAATCTTTTAGTTGGGCGAATTAGTTTGGAAGAAAATACTTCATCTGGATAGCAAGGATTCAAAGTAAGGGAAATGGTCGCCCAATTGGGAAGGACCTTACAAAGTAAACAGCGTATTGTCTAACGGAGCCTACCATCTAGAAGATTTGGAAAGTACGAGGCATGTAAGATCTATCAACAGTAAATACTTGAAGAAGTATGTTCCTTCCATATGGGAAGATGAACAGATAAGCTGACCGTAAGTCGCACAGAAAAAACTGGACGATTGTGTCTAAACAGACTGCAAGCAAAGTACGTCCAAGTAAAATGTCTTTATTCCTCATAAATAAAAGAATACAATTACAAATATAAGCCGCAAACAAGAAGCAAGCTCCCAGAATATTCTACCTATCAGCTATTACAGAAAAAGAGCAGATTGACCGCCATCACCTTCCTAGATGCATAGTTGCAATGACGGTCAGAGAAGCATCCTCAACAAGCAATTGATTCGCAAATCCCCCTGGATAGTGAGTAGAAGGGGTACTGAGAAAATATTTATTTAGCCAGAAAACCATCGCCTTTCCAAATGCATAGCTGCAATGACAGGCAAATGACTAAAAGAAGCACTCTCAACAAGCTATTGGCTCACTTCCTGCAGTCTCTCTGAAGGTCACGCATGGAAGAGACACTGAGAAGACATTTATTGGCCAAAGAACTTTTCCTATATCTCCCATAGCAAAGAAGACGTCAAGATAATCGACAAATTTGGAGAAGGATTGAGTATTTCATGTCTGGTGGTTAGGGGGCTAATCGATTTTCTGGATTGACCATTTGGACACTAGGCAACAACTACAATTTAATCCTATGAAGAACAAGATGACAATGGAAAATATAAGACAAGTTTGTAGTTTTATAGGAGCTTAAAGGCGAAGAGACAAAAGACGAAAGGCCAGATAGATGCACAATGGCCGGAATTAAAGGTTCAAATCTCGAAGGAGGAAAGTCGGAATGCTAAAGGTTCCATTCCATGTGAAAGTAAGCTATGCAATGGATATGGCACAATAAATGCCAAGCGATATCGACAATTAAGACAGGCATTAAGGAAAAGGTTCCGTTATAAAAACAATCCAGGAACAAAAAATAAAAACTGTATTGATTGGCAGTAGATTACATAATCGGCCAACAGTGGCTGTCGTCCTAAAATACAAAATAAAAGTCGGCCTAACTACAGACCGCCCCAATATGAACGCATTTGTTCTCTAAGTTGGTCACATTCATCGCGATGTTTTTGGGAGGCGGCAGGGAGCTTGGCTGCAAGTTCCTCCTTCACCTCCAATTTCACGTAACTCTCAACCAGAGACTTACTTCGTTCAACTTCTTGAGAGGCAGCACGCTCCTTGGCATCTATTCTAGCTTGGCAGTCGTCTATCCTTGCTTGGAGTTCCTTCATTTCTGCAGTGAGCTTCATCATCAGAGAATCCTCAACCATAACCTTAGAGGAGATTTCTTTCAAAGCGCCTTTGGACTTCTTGATTTCACCAAACAATGACTCCCTTTCAGCCACGGCTTGAATGTATTGGTGTCTTTGAGCTCTCAATTCCACATTCCTAGCCGGCAAGGAGGTTATCTCTGAATGAATGAGTTTCAACGACACCTTAAAAGAAGGAGAAATTCCAAGCAAGGGAAGCTCATGCACTTGAGCTATTTGTACACCCAAAGCCTCAATTTTATCTTTCTGATCAGCGGCACTAGCTTTGGTAATGCCCATGTCCATGAAAGTGACATACTCCAGCATCAATTGCTCGAGCATTTTCATATTTTCTACTGAAGGAGCAGCAGAGGGGCCAGCATGGTTGCTGCCAGAAGAAGAACGAGAAGCAACAAAATTTTTTGCTTGTTCCCAAGAAGTGAACAAGTCTTGAATAGACCGCAAAATGGCATCAGCACGAGCGACTCTAGGACGTAGGGGAGCATCATCAGTTAATCCAGTTGCTTGAGGGGATTTCCTTGTATTCGAGCGAGAAGAGTCTCCCACGACGACCAGCTCTGCAGGTACTTCTACCGAAATCAGACAACATTAGTGTAAGGTTCGATGACACAGATGAAAGAAGATGTTATAAATTATATTACTTGACACTTCAACACTGGAAGGGGGGGTCGCCATGACAAGATGGAAGATCTTCACCTAGCTGCACGATCACATGCTCCGGACCTTTAGGCTCTTCAAAAGTAACCCTCTCATCAGACGACTTAGTTGAAGAGACTTCAACAGAAAGTGCTGGTACAGTAGCCTGTGAAGACAGAGTCTTCAAGGAAGAACTAGAACCCCTCTGCGAAAGTTCAAAGGACAGGTTAGCACATGGAAGATTTTCCATACATAAACAGAAATAGGCATTCCTCTCAGGTTCATATACCTTTCGCTTGGTGGCAAGAGGAATATCATCATCGTCATCCTCAGCATCACCCTCATCGGTCAATATTGGCCGAACTGGAGTTGGTCGTTTCCTACTGGAGGAAGTGGTGGTTGTTCCCGCTTGAACAGATGAAGGGTTGAACGAAGCAGAGCGTTTGGACCGGACAGATGGAGAAGTAGGACTCCTGACCAATATAGGCAAAACAGGAATAGGAGAAGAAGAAGAAGAGGCTTTCAACCTCTCCAAAGAATGAAAAATGCTGTTAACATTGGCTGTGAACAACCTCCGCTTCACAGATGGCCAAAACTGTGCAAAAATGGGATGAACGGTAAAAGTAGATTGAAAAGGAGCTAAAGAAAAGTCGGTCATCAAAGAAGCATTATGGGCATTAAGAGCCGATGCCTCCGATTTGTTGATGACATGAAAACGCTCAATCAAATTTTTAGAAAAACAGGGAGGAACAAACCATGTCTAGCCAAAACCCAATTGACGAGCAAAAAATTGGGGAGCATATATCTCAACCCCCGCTTTAGCATTTGTCCCAACTAAGATGTCATGGAACAACTCCTTACCAACCAAGAATTGAGCCTAGACAAGCACAAAGGTGTAACGTCCTGACCCCTAGTGGACCGGAACACTACTTACTCTACTTAACTTAACCGGTGGTTTAGTAACAAGTGTACATATCTTAGAGGAAGCTTAAATCTTAACAAACATTCTTTTTGAAGGATATTGAATTAAAACACTTTATAACTTTCCAAAATAACGAAATATAATTTATTTGATAAAATCATGACTTGTTCAAGATACTCAAAAGAAATAACGTTGGAAATAACATTTGAAACGTTAAAGACTTTAAATCTAAATCACTTGTTCACCAGGTTTCCATAGGCTTATTGCATCTCCTTCCATCTCTTCCATCATCCAACCCGGTGCATCAACATTTAATCTGTAGATATAGGGTAGAAACCCGTGAGTTGAAAATTCAATAGGCGTCATAGGTGCAATCGTGATTAAGCTAAACATTTCATAACAATTAACATTATAACTTCCATAAAACATATCGTACCTGGAGGTACCATTTGACATGAAAATGTATGCCGTACCAACTGAACCATTTGACATGAAAGGCACATGCCGAATCGAAGATACCATTTGACACACAACATTAACCTTTAAATGTATGCCGCACCGATGGAACCATTTGACATGAAAAGCACATGTCGAACCGACGATACCATTTGACACACAACATTAACCTTTAAATGTATGCCGCACCGATGGAACCATTTGACATGAAAAGCACATGTCGAACCGACGATACCATTTGACACACAACATTAGCCTTTAACATAGAACATTACTTGCTAGAAATTATAACTTAAACATGTATAACAACTTTATGCACCTCTACCTACCTCGATTTGATGCTTGATGAATTTTGAAAAGAACTTTGAAAAACTTTGATGAACTTCAAAAACTTTGACGAAGTTTGGACGTTTGGACCTTCCTTTGTTGTTTGAAAACACCTTTTGAAATCACAAAAATCTTCTTGCAGAATATTTTTGCCCACACTTAAAACATTTGGAAAACACTTTGAAAACCACCTTCATTTTCTCTCCCAAACTCTCTATTTTTCTCTCAACTATGAAAGCAAATTGAAAGTGCTTTTGGTGTGAAAAATCAAATGAGTGAACAGGGTATTTATAGGTGAGGTTTGTGGTGGGTGAAAGGTCATATTAAATAGGGTAATTAAGTTGTGCAAGTAGTGGCTATTAATTCTAAAAAATCGTGCATTGCAGCCAAGTTCGGTCGACCGAATTGACACTTCGGTCAATGCTGCACAGCTTTCAGTATTTCTATCATAACGTTTTCTCCCGATATCCGATTGAGGTGATTCAAAGTGCGTTGGAAATCTAACTCAAAGAGCTACAAGTTTTCTTCAGATATCATTTCCAATTCGAATGTTTTCTGTATCAAAAATGGGTCTCAAATGAGACTAAAAATATTTAAAGTATACTTTAGCCATAAAATGAAATACTTTGCATTCAATCCAATTTTCATCAAATCGTTTTTAAGAAAATACTTTATAAACATCATTTTACCCTTAAACATGTATTGGAGTATCTTTTGTAACGCCCCAATTCTTCATACATTTTTTGAGGTGTTACCAAGAATAATCTCATTTACTTAAATGCGGAAAGATAACATTTTATTCTCCAAATAAACAGAACATTCGTAAATAATCGTAAAATCATGTCTTTAAATAAAGAAATAAATAAAAACAACCTAAACATTCTTGTAAGACAATAAATTTAAAATACAGTAAAACCTAGAAATTTTATTTGTCGAAATTCCTTTTCTTCGGATCCCTTGGCAGTCCACTGCACCACCCCGTCACTGTTCCAATCGACCCGAACTAGCCTGTAGAATTTGTAAGAGTGAGTATTTTAAAAACACCCAATAAGATACGTGCAGTTTCTACACACAATTATATGCAATAAAATAACATTCCATACCACTCTTCTCTTTATGGAGTACATCGGTGACTAAGCGACACACCCCTATTATAAGAGAGGGTATTGTAAATTGTGCTCTCTTTATTTTTAGAGAAATTGTTGTAATCCTTTTCGAAATAGTGTAATCTTTCTACAATTTGCTCGTGATTTTTCATAATTTCTCATTTCTACTTCAGTTGTAATTGTGTGTTCCGTACCACAACGTCCTAACAATTATAGCCAAGCTGGACCTGAAACAAGGTCGTAGCAATGAAATTTCTGAGGAAAGAAAGATGAAAGTTTGGCCTCTCTTCGCCTATTATGATTTTATTAACGGTAAAGTTAATTCTGCCAATGATACTTTGATTAATGGCGAGGTTGATTCCTCCATTGATACTCTAATTAATAGTGAAGTCCATTCCGCCAAAGAAGTAATGATGGAAGGCGAGGTCTATTCCGTCAACGAAAATTCGATGAAAGGTGAGATCTATTCAGCCAAGAAAAAGCTGGATTAAAATCCATCCCACAAAAATCTATTGTATAGTAATAGTGCCAGCCCATCTCTATCCTTAGTTATAAAATTGTCATGACAAAAATCTATTGTAGTCACACGAGAAGTATTTGTAAATAAATAGCACGACAAGAGTCGTTTCAATGATATATTTTCCCCGCTGTAAAAATTGAATGAAGTATATTTTACAAGTTATGTTATGAAATTATTTACATACATACGAAATATGGCTAAAGTCAAAAGAACAAACAACATGCGAAAATGAAATAAAACGTAACATTGAATAAATGGGCAAAAAGTAATACAAACTCATATAAAAAAAATAAGAAAAGAAAAGAAAAGAAAAATGGCGCTCGTAAAGAATGTTTTCATCCAAACTAATCACGAGGCTAAACATAGTGGTATAATTTGAGAATTTGTGGACCGAGAAGGTTTAACAGCAAGGGGAGAAACATTTGGAGCCCCAGTCGAAGAACTTCAGAAAGCAAGGTCTAATTGACATCCTCTTCAGGAACCTCTAAAAATCCCATGTTCCATTCATGACGAAAATTCTTAACAATGTGAAGAACTTTGTTTCTCCTTTCCTGCATGAATTCTTTAATAATTTTGACTTCTTTAGCATTCCTCTTAACGACCCTAGACTCCACAATAGAAATTTTTGCCTCACTGTTTTCTACTTTTTTTACGGAGTGAAACCATCTCTTCTCGTGCCTTATTAAGATCTTTTATTGTAAGAAAATAATCACTTTTAGCCATTTGGAGCTCCTCTTTTAGCTTGGTAAACTTGTAGTTTCTCCGCTCGGCATAGCTCATCATGACGACGGGACTAAATAGAGACCCAGAGCTAGAGGTAGAGAAAATTTTTGGATTCGAAGTTTGCCGGTAACATTTTTTGTTTCCCTTTAGAGATGTTCCTAACATAAATAGGCGAAGAAGGGGGAACATTTTCTAAAGGCAAAGACCCTTGAATTGAAGCATCGGTAATAGGGAACTTCGGTACCCCAAACCCTTATGGAGAGGTAGCTGTATGATCGTATCACCAGGGGGAACGTGACTATACCTTTCAGGTCCATTGGAGCTCAAATCCTTTGGCGAAAAAATCTTTTGGTACTTACAATGGTTCGAATTTAAATCAATCCATCTACGAAGAAAAATGAGAAATCCAAAAAAATAAAAATGCTAAAATTAGAAGTGAACAATCTAATGCATAAAGTCACCCATGGTAGTTTGAACACCAACATTATAATGTTTGAATTGAAAGGGTGAAGCAAATTTTCAACTTCACGAACTTCGGAACTCAAGTTAAAAATATGAGCTATTAAGGCGCGACGGTCACCAAGAGACTGACAGCAAAGCAAAACAGGTGATTTAGATTGCCATAATGAAAATAAATTGTTTAAGAAGAAAGACAAGCAACAAATCTATACTTACTGCACTCATCATGAGTTCGAGGCATAACAACCGAAGGATTAGGATCATTAGGATGAAAACCCCAGTTGCATTGAACGAACAAAAAACTCTCTTGCCAATTAGGCAACTGACTAGGAATAATCAAAACTTCTGGGCATGACCTAAGAAAACAAGTGGAAATGATATAATACCCTTCTGAGGACTCGCAGTATTCATTCTCCATTTCTACGAGCCGTCGAGCCGATAACTAGAACGAAATACATTTGACGAGAATTTTTCCTCTGAACCCGCAGATCCCCATAACAAAAAATCTTACCATTTGGGCCCACCCATTTGGAGTCAGTTAGGTAGGGACAAGATTAAATATTAAAAAAAAAAAAAAAAAAAAAAAAAAAAAAAAAAACATCTCGAAAAAATGTGATGAAAAGGAACGATCTGCCGTTTGAGATTGTCTAGGAATAGTAATTCAATGTTGTTATAACGGTTGGAATTGTGACATTTTAGTTATCACATAACAAATATATTTTTAACTTCATTTAATTATGTATTTTTAGTTAATGTCACTCTTATAATGATGTAAAAGTTAGGCTATTTTGTAACTTATACAAGTTAGTGTATTGTCATAGTATGATCAAATACAATTATCTAATTTATAGCATGGTAAAGTAATAGTTGATAGAATAGTTGTTAGAAAAGTCTTGTATGTTTGGCTATATATAGAGCCTTGTATCTCCTTTATACTTAGAAGAAAATGAATGAAAAAATTGTTGAGTGAAAAATCATCTCTCTTATCCTCTGTCTGTTCAATAAACAACAGAGTTTTTGCTGTGAAACCGGTATGTATAGGATCGGTTTCCTTCTCCCACTTGGCATCAAAATTTCATCTTTGTTTTAAGCTTTAATAATAAAGCTTTTGAACCTATAAATCCCAATAGGAACATTAAATTATGCCCTAATATCTGTTAAATTCTGTTCAATAAGATTGGAAAAAATTCCAAAAGCCTAAAAAATCTCCTCATCACTTTTGCTAAGGACGATTGGCTTACTTGAAGGTTCACATACCTCATCGCATACTCCAACCCTGGATTGAGAACTACCCATTTGTCCAAGAAGTTCTGGGTTAATGCATATACCAGAATAAGTACTTGCCCTATAAGAAAGCACATCAATGTACAACACGTCTACAAAAGAGAAAGAAGTGCTACAAAAATCATCTCTAAGCCTAGAACTTCTAGAATCAGAATCATAAGGCAGACTCTAAGGCAGGGGCGGATCCAGCACCCGACGAGACCCCGCGGCCGCTCGTGCTGGATCCGTTGGGAAGAAATTTTTTTTTGTTTGGAATAGATCAAAAATTTATATTATATATATGATAATTCATTTCATTAACAAACAAGCTTGGTAGCCCAGTTGGTTGGCGCGGCTTACTTGCAAAGTAGAGGTACCAGGTTCGAAACTTGTTAAAGGCACTGTGTTTTTTTTTTTTTAATTTAAACCATATTTATCAAAATAAGCAATATGTCATGTATTTAACTATTTATTAAATTTCAACAAAATTTACCAAAAACATGTGCAAAGTGGTTTCGAACCGGGGCCTTCTCTAAAAGATGTTGATAGCTTTACCATCATGGCAAGCATTTATCTCTAATACCCAATGAAACAAAATAATATATAGTCATATTACCGATTTTAATGCAAATAGAAATATTTTTACCGGTAATTTGTCTCTCTTCTTATTTTTTTAATAATGAATTGATTTGAGAGTTTGATCAATTAATAGGGAATGAATTTGTACAAAAATTGGCCTTAGTCTCATAAGAAATTTTTCAACAAAACTTATTTAATTAATAGAATGTTTCACTTTTCGTTCACAAAAAATCGATTATGAAAAAGTGAGATCACACAAGCACATAAAATTGATATAATCATATAAATAATTTCAACTTTGTTAATATAATAATACTTGTTTAATTAACTTTATTTATAAACTGAAAATTGACATTTTGTTAATATATATTGCATGTTTGATTGAAAAAATAATTTAGAACATTTTGTAGATTATAAAATAATTTTTTTCATCCGAAATAAATGTTACTACCTAGTTCTTCTATTTCTAATCCGTACGATTTTTTGAATATTATTTAAAGCAACATCGCTATCACGAACTTTAATCGTTAACAGTAAGCGTTCAATGTTCGCGGTCCGCCCTAGCTGAACTTAAACTCTGGATTCGCCCCTGCTCTAAGGATCACTAAGGGAAGACATTGCGAATAATGCTTTAAAGAAAGAAGAAAAGAGAGCATGTACACAAATGATTTCGAAGAAGATTAGGAATATAACCAAGCCCAGCAATTAAAGGCGAAAAAATAAAGAAAACTCAAAGAGGTAATGACATATTTATAATTTTTTAACGGAAGGTATAAAAAATTGAATCATTTTAGTGAAATCGTGGCCGTTAAAAATGAATGGACGACTGATTGTATCTGGAAACAAGCTGACAGAATCATACTTGAACCCACGCGAATTAAACACATAATGGGCCACTAGCCTAGAAAAATGCAAAGGAACTCATTAACATGAGCATAAGTTGGCAGTAATCTCAAATATGTTCTCTTAACTTAACCCGTGTCATCTCGGATAAACACGGAAAATGTGTTCAAGCAAAGCCATCAATAAGTTCGCAGCTCCATAACTTGGTACATTTGAGGTCTTAGATTTAATATCAATAATAAAATCGGACTTCGAGAACTATTTGTTGAATTAAAAAATACACTCCGCGAACCTCACCCTCTGCTTACGAAGCTTAAATGGGATGCGAAGTATAGAAAAGGCTCGCACCAAGTATGGGTGAGCCATTTCGTCATCTAGGCTAGCTAAAAAACTGTTATTAAGGCGCACATGGGTAACTTTTCAACGCGTTACTTCAAAGCCAATAAATGAAAGGCACTTAAGCTAATGAATAAAACATGATATTATAACATAATCTGTTATAAGTTAACCAAATTGCCCCCAAAGTGTTGGGAATTTACTTATCATGCACAACGAAAATTTAAATTTATTTCAATTCCTACAAATGATCTGCTTTGTATTTAGATAGAAATTGTGATAGGAATTATACATTTATTCAGATCTCCAAACTCCTTTACTATTCTTGTAGTTCCAGCAATCCCGATCTGCCTCCCACAGCTGTCCAATCGTCCAGCCTCCAATGGAATCCACACAGGGAATAAGATTGAGAGAGAGAACTAATGTTTACTTTTCTTGTGCTAGCAAGAATAACTGATTGTAAGTCAATGTAAGTCGAAAACTTCTTTTCGACTTATAGGTACACATTGGCCAAGGATTTCGTTATCAACTTAACTGGATGAAATGTAGATCATAAACTCTTACTATCTAAGAGCGACGAATCCTCTATTGATCAGTCACAACCTTCATATGATTCTTGACATACCCGAACGATGCCGTATTAGCGGTCCTTGACAGAGCAACTTTCAGTATCACCAAAGCATGACTGTCCCCACATAAGGTACTATGATGATCTCAAGTCGAATGATCAATTTCACTACCGAACGTTAGAGATTAACCACTGACACTCAGATAGTTATCCATGTGGAATCTCTCAGCGGGTCTCCAATGTATTGTTCTATAACAAAACATTCACGTGTTCATTTAAGTGTCACTACACTTTAGCTTGTGAGATCAGCTACTTACTTCACAAGTAAGGAATGCCACACGTGGTGGTCTATCCGTAATAACGATATCCGTATCTCGTTATTATTTACGACCACGGATGATTTAAGATTCAATCATATGTAATTTGTATCTCACAATCACAACTTCTTGTGATTAACAAATTATCGAATTTTGAATCTACGGACTCTATTATTTAATATAATAGATCTTGCCATAATAAATGCATTAAACATATATCAAAAGTACTTATGCCCAAAGTTGATTGGACCTAGGACATAATACTTACAAACTCCCACTTGCACTAGATCCAATCACTTATGTATCTAATATCATAAGAGTTCACATGACGATCATGTTTATATTGTGACAACTCCTTGCCAGTGGATCTGCAATATTATCAATTATGAGAATTCGTTCTTTCTTTACTTCATTTCTTTGTACTATCTCTTTGATGAGATGGTACTGCATCAACACTTGTTTGGATCATCGATGAGACCTTAGTTCCAACAATGCTAGGAACTATTCCAAGTTCATTAATGAACTTCTTGACCTATACTACAAATTTTGTTGCTTCTAAAGCAATAGTGTGTAAGGCTCTCGCTATTGAATCAACGGTGGTTACCTATTTGGAACCTTTCCAATACATCGTTTAAGAGTAGATCAATATCCTGATTGAGATTTGCTATTTTTCTAGTCTGACTAGAAGTTAATATCAATGTACTCATGAACTCTCAATTCATTTTCTCCATATAAAATCTTCTCAATATTTTATTTTTGTAGATTGCGATGAATTAAGCAATCTTCTAGATCTATCTCTATAGATCAAGTTGCTTTTCATATATCTTTATGAAGAAATCTTTTAATAACCACAACTTCAACGATTGAAACGTAGGGATGTCGTTTCTATTAATAATACTAGGAATACGACAACGCTCCCACTATTTTCTTGTAAACACACAACTCTTCACTTTTGATAAAATCAAACCTTTTGATTTTTCTATCAAATCGAAGATTTCAGCTCCAAGAGGCCTGCTTCAATCTATACAAGAATTGATTAAGATAACATACTTTGTAAGCATATTTGGATTCAAAAATTTCGAGTCGTGTCATGCACACTTTCTCTTGCAAATTCCTGTTAAGGAATATAGTTTTGACATCCTTTTGCCATAACTCATAGTCATGGTATGTAGCTATCACAAGCAAAATTCGAATGGACCTTAGCATGGTTATAGACAAGAAAGATTCATCAAAGTCAACTCTTTGTCTTTGTTGTAATATTTTGCTATTAGCTTCGCTTTGTATGTATCCATGTTGATCCCTTTTACATAAACTCATTTACAACCTATGGGTTCTATCCCATTAGGCGGTCGATCAAGGTTTAAACCTTGTTCACATACATCGAGTCCATCTCGAATTTCATGGCCCTTTCGCCATTTCCTTGAGTCAACACTTGACTTTATTTTGTGTAACCAATAGGTTCATCATCCTCGATTAATAATGCTTGATTAGTAATCATGGACTCATACCTTTTAAGAGGTTCAATGATCTTATAAGATTTACATAGAGCTGATCTGTCCTCAGAAGTCTCTACTTCCAAATCAGGAGTATGTTCCTCATCAGGTGTGAGATCACTCAAATTTATCTACTTGGTCAACCACATATGTGGATTCTTGAACTCCTTCAAGATCCATTCTACTCTCACTGTCCTCTTCTAGAATAAACTCTTTTTCTGGGAGTTTAACATGTTTTGAGACGAACATCTTCTTCTCAATGAGATTATAGAATTGATATCTAATTTCATCTTTTGGATATCCCACAAATATTTATTTATCGAATTTAGCCTCAAACTTATACGAATCAGTGCGCTTCATAAGCGTTACAACCCCAAACTCTCATATTTGACAAGTTGGGCATTTTGCTTTTCCATAACTCGTATGGAGTTTTGTCGACCGACATAGATGAGACACGATTTAGTGTGTAGAACATTGCAATCAATGCATGGCCCCAAAACTTTTTGGGAGGTTTGCACGGCTTATTATTAATCGCACTATATCTAATAGTTTGCGATTCCTCCTCTCAGACACAACATTATGTTGTAGTGTATGTAAGGAGTTCACTGCAAGAGAATCACATTTTCTTTTAGATAATCTAAACTTTATCTTTAAGATATCTCCACCTCGATCAGATGTTAGTGTGAGAATATCTTTACCTAATTGTTTCTCTACTTCTAACTTAAATCTCTTGAACCTTTCAAGAGTTTCATGCTCGAGTTTCATCAAATATACATGACCATTTCTGAAATAGTCATTAGTAAATGTGATGAGAAAGAGAAACTCATCTAGTATTAATTGACTTGGATCAACACGCATCACTATGTATTAGATCCAGTAATTGTGCAGATTTTTCACCTTTTAAGTAAAAGGAGATTTGATCATTGTGCCTAATAGACACAATTCACATTTGTCAAATGATTCAAAATCAATTGACCACAAATATACATCTATATGTAATTAGTTGACCGAGTCTACAATGCTAGATTTAGGCGTTATTCAGATTATGACTTTTATGCCTCTAAATTTCTATACTTACTATAGAATACTTAGTATTTAGAATATAAATGTTATTTTGTTTCACCATAACCATTAAGATAAAAGGGAACAACAATTGTCCTTAACATTAATATCGTTCATGTCCAAACATGAAATTCAAATAATGTTCTGGTATTGGTGAGTCCAAACTAACATTTCTCTAATTCAAATACTTAGTTTAAAGGCAACGGTAGGAAGTATGCTTCTACAGACAATGCAGTAACATTTGCTCATTTTCAATGTGTAGGCCAACTTCTTATTTGTGCAGCGATCCACTTCCATTTAGTTTCTGCATACTTATACAAGTATGAGATCCATATCTAGCATTTAATACCCAAGAAACTAGTAGAGTAGATATAAGCCTTATCTAAGTGGGTTTGATAATGTCCTTATTTACTTTGACTATCTTAGCCATCTTAAATGTTTTCCTAAAGCCTCTTTAGACTTCCTCTTAATATCCTTGCCCAATCATAACTTTGATATTGGGCTTAACAGTCTTAAGCATATTCAACAACTCAATAAGTGTGCAGTCGATTTTATTCATATCAAAATTCACAATTAGCTATGAATAACTCTCTGACAGAGATTATAAAACTAAGTCAATACTTAGTTCATGGTTCATGGCTGAACCCAATTGAGACAATTTCTCAATCACAATTATCTTTAGCACTTGAGCAATGACTGAAGATTCCTCTGTCATTTTGCATTGGTATAGTTATTTGGAAGTCTTACATCCTTCCACACATGATTATTATCATACAACTATTTGAAATGAAAAATCATATGTTAGTATCTATACTCTTGTGTTGCTTTTGTAACTTAGGTGACATAATTGCAAACATCACACATGTTGCAGAACTATCGTCATCTCCGTGTTTGTTATAGTAGCCACATATTCCTTAGTTAAGTCATCAACATGTGTCTCTGGAAAGTGCTACTTAAGGACATAACCAATTTTTTCATGCCTGAGAACAATTCTTAGATTGCAGTGTCAATCAAGAAAACTTGGTTTGGTTGTTGACATTTAATATGCCACATATGGTTACTCATGATTCAATAAATATAAATGACGAAAAGTAAAAGAATAATATATAAAATGCATCAATTAATTTAATATGGTCTTTTATCAAATTAATTGTGCTCCCACTGTTTAACTCAAATTTATGACCCTCTCGCATAAATTTATGGAATTCATACTTGACTCCCAGTGGGCTGAGATCCCATTTGTTATATTAAGACTTTGAGTGTACTCAACAAACCTTAATAAAACTTTTGGGTAGATACTGTTATCAATTGTATCTCTATACAACTCTCAGATCATTAAGCTGACAACTCCTTGTCTTCACACATCTTATGTGTTAGCTTAACATGCCTCTAAAATTTATCTCCTTAAATGTACTCAACAAAAGATAAAATTTAGTTAAGTCGAACCCATCATTCAGAAATATCATAGTGTCAAACATATCCCTAATAGACCAGCCTTGAGTGTACTCAACAAGTTGAGACAATTTAGGATTCTCGTTTTTCACTACAATGATGGAAGGCAAATAATAAAACCGACTTAATATTTTAGTGAGGGATTTATCATGCATAGGTCTCATCAATATAATAATTATATATATATATATATATATATATATATATATATATATATATATTTATAATCATGCATCAAAAACATGCAAATAAACATACATATAATAGTGTAGATGATTATGGACTAATTCTATCTAGTCTTCCTGAGCCTAAAGAAAGACTAGTTGGTCAATTCCTAGGAGGTATTGCATTGAATCATGATCAATGCGCCATCTCCATGGTTTCCTACTCTTTTTGTGTATTCAATTAGACCAGTTACAACATGTATATTATACTAATCGGCACGCAGGCCTAAATGAAATTGGACTTGCAGGCCCATGTGTATAACAATAATAACGGATTCGCATGTCCAAAATAATTAAGATCTCGCAGACCCCATAATAATAACAATAGTAACGGGCTCACAGGCCCATAAAACAACAAGAATTAAATAAATCATTCAACACATCCACATGGTCGAATCCATAATCATCCACTAATAAACATTCATCATATAAATGTTTCCTATATAATATCTAATATTATATGCAAGTATGTTTCAAGAATCTAGCAACTAAAAGTCGTCTAAACTATTTAGACAAATGGATTGAAAACAATTAATTAATTAATTAATTAATTATATTAATCAATTAATTTAATCAGCGGGTTTATTTAATTAAAATCAAATTTTAATTAAATACCGAAGTAAAGTCCAACTCTAACTTCACAATATAGGACGAAAATATTTAATAAAATCACATTTTAATTAAATAGCAAAATTAGAGTTTAAGTCTAATTTCACGATTTATGGCGAACTTATTTAATTAAAATCAAATTTTAATTAAATGTCAAATTAGAGTCTAACTCTAATTCCAAGAAGAAACTTAGGGCATAACAATTTAATTAAAATCAAATGTCAAATTAGAATTCAATTCTAATTTCAATAACATATTAGCGTGGATAATTTAATTAAAATCATATTTTAATTAAATACTAAATTAAAGTCCAACTCTAATTATAATTGAATTAATATTTTAATTTAGGATAAAACTCCAAAATAAAACAAAATTCAATTTAGGGTCAAATTTAAATATTTAAGTTAAAATCTAATTTTAACGAAAATATAAAAGTCGTCAATTTCTATTAAAATTTTAATTGGGTAAAAATTGCAACTTTAGGTCAAAACCCATTTGAAATCCAATTTTAAAACCCTTTTGAAAATTGCCAAATGACCCTAGTTTTAAAATTATAACGAGGTCCTTCAATTTCGCGAATTGCATGAAAATCCTTAAACTTAAAATTGAATTCAAAACTCCTTTGCAAATTGCAAAATCGAACCCTGATTTAAAATTACAAATAGAGTCTTCCAATATGAGAAATTTGCGGATCAGCCCTCAATTCAATATTGTAAAATGACCCCTAATTTAAATTGCACACAGGGGCTCAACATTTCTGAAATTTCAACACAAGCCCCCGTCTCCACCTCTACCCAAATCTTAAAAACCCTAGGAAATCTTTCCCCTTCTTCTACCGGCGACACCCTCTTTTCTCTCCAGCCACACCGCCGACCCATCACCACCTCCAACGTGCACCGCCGCTTGCGCTGCTTCTGTTGCTTCAGCGCAGTAGCGCCAGGTGATGGGTATCCAGTAGCGGCGTCGAACGCCGCTGTCTGGCCAGGCGCCGGAGGCGGCGTTGCTGACGTCTGTCGTTTTCAATCCAATTTTTATTTTATTTTATTTTTATATATCAAAACAGATTTTGAATAATAGAAAAAAAAATATTTTCTAATTGCTAGATTCAAAAATAACATGAATAATCAACTTTTGACTGTAGTAACATGTAAAACAATTTCTAACAAGCACAAATGAGGCTCTGATACCACTGTTGGGAATTTACTTATCATGTACAGCGAAAAATTAAATTTATTTCAATTCCCACCAAGGATCTGCTTTGTGTTTAGATAGAAATTGTGATAGGAATTATACTTTTATTCAGATCTGCAAACTCCTTTGCTAATCTTGTACTTTCAGCAATCCCGATCTGCCTCCTACAACTGTCCAATCGTCCAGTCTCCAATGGAATCCACACAGGGAACAAGATTGAGAGAGAGAGAGAGAGCTAGGGTTTACTTTTCTTGTGCTAGCAAGAATAATGAAAATCCATCCACCAATCTCAAACCATAGCAGCTTATTTATATAAGCCCAAAAGGGCTTGGCCCGTCCTACAATTTAACCAGGTCCAATATTTAATTAATCTAATTAATTAGATCCGGTCCATGAATTAATTAATCCAATTAATTCGGGCCTATTAATAAGCGATCCAATTAATTAATTAATTATCCAACGCTTGTCAATTAATTAATTGGCAGACCTCAATCTTCTAGTTCATCTTTTGTGTGTGACCCATTAGGTTCCCAGTCACGATGTCTAACGACGTGAATTATTATTTTGATCTAATCAAAATTGATAAATCAAAACACCCTTTTGATTTATCACTAATTCACATCTGTTGTCCCAGATTGACATCTAGCAATGTGTCAGGGCAATACATGTGACGAAAAATGTCACGTGGTATGACGAAACCAAACTCGTTCGTTTATCGCGAAACTATAATCCCTTCGTCAATATGATCCGATCAATTACGAGATATGGATTGTGTCAATCTCGATTATCGATCATATCTTTCATTTCACTTATTAAGTCAATGTAAGTCGAAAACTCCTTTTCGACTTATAGGTACACATTGGCCAAGGATTTCGTTATCAACTTAACTGGATGAAATGTAGATCATAAACTCTTACTATCTAAGAGCGACGAATCCTTTATTGATCATTTACAACCTTCATATGATTCTTAACATATCCAAACGATGCCGTATTAGCGGCCCTTGACAGAGAAACTTTCAGCATCACCAAAGCATGACTGTCCCCACATAAGGTACTATGATGATCTCAAGTCGGAGGATCAATTTCACTACCGAACGTTAGAGATTAACCACTGACACTCAGATAGTTATCCATGTGGAATCTCTCAGTGGGTCTCCAATGTTTTGTTCTATAACAAAACATTCACGTGTTCATTTAAGTGTCACTACACTTTAGCTTGTGAGATCAGCTACTTACTTCACCAGTAAGGAATGCCACACGTGGTGGTCTATCCATAATAACAATATCCGTATCTCGTTATTATTTACGACCACGGATGATTTAAGATTCAATCATATGTAATTTGTATCTTACAATCACAACTCCTTGTGATTAACAAATTACCGAGATTTGAATCACGGACTCTATTATTTAATATAATAGATCTTGCCATAATAAATGCATTAAACATATATCAAAAGTACTTATGCCCAAAGTTGATTGGACCTAGGGCATAATACTTACACAAAGTCCTAAGGAATATCTATAAATACTCTCGCCTAAGAGAAGAAGACAATATAAATTCAAATATATCCCTCCCAAAAAGTTATTTTCTATCTTGCTTCTATTTTGAGCATCAAAATCAGAGAATTTAGGAGGAAAATTTGTCTGGCTAGATAAGAGGAATTTGTTGATATGATTTTTAACGTCAACAACCTACACGAAGGCGCCATAGAAGGGAAGAAAGTAACATGATAGGGATTTTTTGAGACACGTATACATCAAAGAATAAGAGATTTCACAGTCGAAGATAAAACCCTACTTCAACATTGCCACCGACGCGAAGAAATCAAGAACACGCCAATACAACCTATGATAAAGGATGCTAGAGAGGAAAATAAAACAAGGCAGAAATGGATTTCTTTCCTTAATTAAATGACCGCTCAATGAACTTTACCCATAGTTACTACTTGCTTACTAGAAATTAAATGGTCATCCAATACTCACTGAACTATTCATTAATTTACCTATTCATCAATTTACCCATTCATCACCATAGCCAATTCCGTTTATATAATTGAACAAATAATTCCACTTGGCGGATGAAAAAATGAGATGGCATACAAATGTGTGAATCATATCCATGTCATCTAAACTTTTTATTTTGTACACAGTTTCCTTAAAACAGATTCGTTCCCTCATCGTCTGTGCTAAAGGTTTAAATCGAGCGTCTGTTTCCCAGGATACAACGGTAGACCAACAGGTTCTGAGCACTACAGATCCCACTCCGGCGAACTGATTTCGTGTCCGAACAATATCACCAAATGGACAGAAAAATAAAACCAGTGCAGACAGAATACCATGCTCTAGTGTATGCAGATGAATGAATTCGTGGGTGAAGGAAAGGTGGAAAACCGAGTTTATATAGAGTGAATAACTTGTCCATTAACTCAATGACAATAATCACAAGTTAGTGGGCAATAATTTTTGGAGTTTCAGAAAATCAAAAGTCAGTTCTAGAAAGCAAAAAGTTCCAAAACGTAGGCCCGCTTGAGGGGCCAATTTTTGGTCAATCCAGTCTGACGTTCGTGTGCGCAGGTCGCGCTCTTATACGAGTTCAAGGTTCTAAGCCCATTTCGGTCCGTGATTTGTACCCCCCTGTGTGCGCACGTGGAGAGAGCCTCTATGCTTCACTTGATCACACCCTTCTACAGTGCAATCTTTTATATAGTGGTTTTTGCTTTCATATTTTTCCTATATGGGACAACCACATTTCTCATTTCCCACCAACATAAACCCATTTCAAGTGACACACTTTGAGCTTCAATTTCTCATTCACCCGAGTATCAATTTTGACAAGTAAGTATATGGTTTCGATATACTCACGGAGGAGAACACAAACCAACTTTCATCTTCTAAAATAGCCAGGCGAGTCCCACTCAAAACTCGTGTCAAAGTCAGCCAACAATTCCCCACATGAATGAAAATTGGAAGTGATACATGAATGTGACACATGACGACTTGGTGATATAGTTCAACGGTTGAAAACTGCATAGGATAGGTAGGTGTTACCCTTTGAACTTTCCCTTGTGAAAGCATATTTACTTTACTAGCTGACCAGTAGACGCGATGTCCTTGAACTGTTTTGCCATTTATGTAAACGATGATACACTCCACACAGGATTATTCCTAACACATTTCAGTTCTCATTATTATGTTCATTGTGGCAATGAACATACGCCTAGTTCTGTGAGAGTTCACAAGAATTGCGCCCCACACAATTTTCCTAGAAGTGGCCCCACTTCTCTCTCACATGGGTGATTTCTTATTTCAAGTAACCAGCATTACTTGACTCGATTTTCGATGCATAAGAATCATTAAAAGCCTAATGCTTATCCTTCTCCCTTGCGGGCATCACTATTACACCACAGAGATGGACATGAGGTAATATCCCTACAGTGATTCAATTGAGTCTTTACAATTAGGTTGTCCTTTTGAACTTAGATCTTGGGATCTCCAGTCAACTAAGTTGAGTTTTCCTTTGTACTAACTTATCCATTCAAGGGCTTAAGTCTCACTCCTTTCGTTGATTTCAACCAACTCTCTATTTAACCCTTTGGTTAGCGGATCCGTAATGTTATCCTTTGACTTTACGTAGTCAATAATGATAATTCCAATTGAGAGTAGTTCTCTTAGGGTATTATGTCTACGACGTATATGTCTAGACTTACCATTGTACATGTTGCTCTGTGCCCTTCCAATAGTTGATTGACTATCGCAATATATGCAAATTGTTGGCACAGGCTTTGACCATCTTGGAATATCCTCTAAGAAATTACGTAACCATTCAACCTCTTCACCACTTTTATCTAGAGCTATAAACTCAGATTTCATAGTAGATCTGGCTATTACGGTTTGTTTAGAGGATTTCCACGATATAGCTGACTTGCTAATATGAACACAAATCCACTCGTGGACTTTGAGTCTTTCATATTGGATATCCAATTAGCATCCCTATACCCTTCAATGATGTTAGATATCTTGTACAGTGCAGTCCAAAATTACGAGTATATCTCGAGTACCTTAGTACTCTTACTATTCCTTTCCGATGATCAACTCCTGGATTACTCCTATATCTACTTAGTTTACTAACTGTGTAGGCTATGTCTGGTCTTGTACAACTCATCAAGTACATCAAACTTCCAATAATTTTCGAGTATTCTACTTGAGATATACTTTCACCTTTGTTCTTGGATAGATATTGACTTGTATCTATCGGTGATCTAGTCGTGTCAGTATCATCCTTACTGAATTTTTCTAGAATTTTGTCCACATAATCTGACTAGCTCAGAACAATCCCATTTGATGTCCTTGAAATCTTGACTCCAAGTATAACATCAGTTAGACCCATGTCTTTCATGTCAAATCTCGAATTTAACATGATTTTAGTAGATTTGATTATCTTATCGTTGCTAGCAACAATAAGCATGTCATCAACGTAAAGACATAAAATGACATAGTCATTTTCAGTGTCTTTAATGTAAACACATTTCTCACACTCGTTGATTTTAAATCCACTCTCCATCATGACACTGTCAAATTTCTCATGCCGTTGTTTTTGTGCTTGTTTCAAGATATATAATGACTTCACCAATTTATAGACTTTCTTTTCCTGCCCTGGGATTAAAATCCTTCGGGTTGTTCCATATAGATTTCTTCATCTAAATCTCCATTCAAGAAGGCAGTCTTAACATCCATTTGATGTATTTCAAGATTTCGCAAAGCAGCAATCGCAAGTATCATCCTAATGGATGTTATTCTCGTTACTAAAGAATATGTATCAAAGTAATCAATGCCTTCCCGTTGTCTGTAACCTTTTATCACTAATCTGGCATTGCACTTTTCAATAGTTCCATCTATTTTCATTTTTCATTTGAAAATCCATTTGTAGCCTAATGGTTTACTTCGAGGAGGAAGATCTACTAGCTCCCATGTATGATTTTGCAAGATGAATCTATTTAACTTTTAATTGCCTCTTTTCATTGAGGTCCTTCTGAGGAGTTCACAGCTTCTTGATAGCTTTGAGGTTCACTTTCTAGCATATATGTCAGAAAATTCGGATCGTAAGACTTTTCTGTCCTTTCTCTTTTGCTACGCCTTGGTTCAACCTCAACCTCCTCTTCTAGTTCTTGGTCCTGACTATTTTCCGTTATAGTCTCATATGTCCGTTTAGAAGAGTTTGCCTCTTCTCTGGACCTGTATGGAAATATATGTTCAAAGAACGAAGTATTTCGATTCCATTATCGTGTTTTTGTATATATCTGAGATTTTAGATTCATACACAAAAAATAAATAAGCACTACTGTTTTGTGCATATCCAATGAAATTGTTATCTACAGTTTTCGGGCCTATCTTCACCTTCTTTGGTGTTGAGACAGCCACTTTAGCAAGACACCCCACACTCGCAAGTATTTATAGGAAGATTTTCTTCCTTTCCATAACTTATACAAGGTCTTTTCCATTTTCTTTCAGGGCACCTTTTTTAAAAGGTAATTTGCTGATAACAGAGCCTTCTCCCACATGTTCTGAGGTAACCCAGAATTTACTAGCATTGCATTCATAATTTCTTCTAAGGAGCGATTTTTCCTTTCAGCAATGCCATTTTGTTGCGGTGGTTTCATGTATGATTCCGTGTTGTGCACAGAATTCAGCAATGGTGCTTCATACTCACCACCTCGATCGCTCCTCAACACCTTAATTTTCTTGTTAAGCTGATTTTCAACTTCCATCTTATAGAGAATGAATTTCTCTATCGCTTCGTCCTTGCTTTTTAGCAAGTACACATAGCAGTATTTTGTGCTATCGTCGACAAAAGTAATGAAATACTTGTTGCCACCTCTCGTTTGTACAAATTTTAAGTCACATAGATCACTGTGAATTAAACTAAGTGGTTCTGTATTTCGTTCTATTGACTTAAAGGAAGAGCTTGTCAATTTTGCCTAAACACAAATCTCGCACTTATGTTTGGAATCAGTATGGAATGTTGGTATGCAATTCAAGTTAACTAGTCTTTGTTAAGTATCATAGTTATTCATTTTTGATTTAACAAGCATTACATTGAGTTTAAACATACCATCGAAAATATAACCTTTTCCGACAAACGTTCTATTTTTCGAAAGAATGACTTTATCTGACTCAAATATAATGCGAAAACCATGTTTATTCAAAAGCAACCCGGACACAAGGTTCTTACGAATTTTCGGCACATACAACACATTGTTAAGAGTCAGCTCCTTTCCCGAAGTCATCTTCAAAACTACCTTTCTTCGTCCCTTGATTTCATAAGTTGTTGAATTTCCCATGAACAACTTCTCTCCATTCTCAATTGCTTCGAGGGTAGTAAAAAGCTCTTTATTAGAGCCTCGTAGCTCCGGTGTCAATCCACCACTCCTTTGGGTTAGAACCTACCATGTTCACTTCAGAAATGACGGCTGCGAGATTCATCTTCGACACATCATGTGCAATGTAGTCAACTACATTTGCTTCTTTCTTCTTCTTTGACAATCTGCACTCCGAAGACTTATGACCCACTTTGTCACAATTGAAGCATTTTTCCTGGAATTTCTTTTTAGAGATTCCACCTTTAGGTCCAGACTTGGTCCCTTTGCCACCGGATGACCCAGCCCTGTTTTTGTAGGCCTTACCATTTTGACCATGCTCTACAACATTGACTTTAGCAACATTAGGATTGAACCATTTCTTCTTGGAACCTTTGTTGTCTTCTTCAATTCGAAGTCTAACAATCAATTCTTCGACATTCATTTCCTTTCGTTTGTGTTTCAGATAGTTCTTAAAATCTTTCCACACGGAGGGCAATTTTTCAATAATTGCAGCCACTTGGAAAGTTTCACTCAATAACATCCCTTCAGCATGAATTTCGTGAAGAATCACTTGGAGTTCTTGCACTTGACTGATTACTGGTTTGGAGTCCACCATCTTATAATTTAAGAATATGCCGACAATGAACCTTTAAACCCCCGCATCTTCAGTTTTATATTTTCGGTCCAAAGACTCCCACAACTCCTTAGCAGTTTACATAGTGCAATACACATTGTATAGTGAATCTACTGAACTGTTCATAATATAATTTCGGCACAAAAAGTCCGAGTGGTTCCAAGTATCAAGTGCACTGATCGCTTGAATATCTCCTTCACCCTCATTGAGGTTTGGAGCAATTTCAGTCAAGAATTTCGCAAGATTCAAGGTGGTCAGGTAAACAACATTTTCTGCTGCCACCTCTTAAAATTCAAGCCATTGAATTTCTCAGGTTTTTCACCATGATTAACCGGTACATTAACTAGAACATTAGCTACAGTTTGGCTCACAACACGACTTGACACTTGTGCCACAGTTTGAGCCATAAAAGAACTAGGCCCTACAGCCATAGCAGGTGTAACGCCCCAACCCCTAATGGACCGGGACGCTACTTACTTTACTTAACTTAACCGGTGGTTTAGTAACAAGTGTACATAACTTAGCGGAAGCTTAAATCTTAACAAACATTCTTTTTGAAAGATATTGAATTAAAACACTTTATAACTTTCCAAAATAACGAAATATAATTTATTTGATGAAATCATGATTTGTTCAAGATACTCAAAAGAAATAACGTTGGAAATAACATTTGAAACGTTAAAAACTTTAAATCTAAATCACTTGTTCACCGGGTTCCCATAGGCTTATTGCATCTCCTTCCTTCTCTTCCATCATCCAACTCGGTGCATCAACATTTAATCTGTAGATATAGGGTAGAAACCCGTGAGTTGAAAACTCAATAGGCGTCATAGGTGCAATCGTGATTAAGCTAAGTATTTCATAACAATTAACATTAGAACTTCCATAAAACATGCCGTACCCGGAGGTACCATTTGACATGAAAATGTATGCCGTACCAACGGACCCATTTGACATGAAAGGTGCATGCCGAACCGAAAATACCACTTGACACGCAATATTAACCTTTAAATGTATGCCGCACCGACGGAACCATTTGACATGAAAGGCACATGCCGAACCGACGATACCATTTGACACACAACATTAGCCTAAAACATAGAACATTACTTGCTAGAAATTATAACTTAAACACGTATAATAACTTTATGCACCTCTACTTACCTCGATTTGATGCTTGATGAACTTTGAAAAGAACTTTAAAAACTTTGATGAACTTCAAAAACTTTGACGAAACTTGGACGTTTGGACCTTCCTTTGTTGTTTGAAAACACCTTTTGAAATCACAAGAACCTTCTTGCAGAATATTTTTGCTCACACCTAAAACTTCTGAAAAACACTTTAAAAACCACCTTCCTTTTCTCTCCCAAACTCTCTATTTTTCTCTCAACTTTGAAAGCAAATTGAAAGTGCTTTTGGTGTGAAAAATCAAATGAGTGAAGACGGTATTTATAGGTGAGTTTTGGGGTGGGTGAAAGGTTATATTAAATAGGATAATTAAGTTGTGCAAGTAGTGGCCATTAATCCTCAAAAAATCGTGGGTTTCGGCTTTTCCGGTCGACCGGTTAGCTTCTCCGGTCGTCCAGTTGTCCGGTTGACACTTCACAACCTATAATATTTCTATCATAACTTTTTTTCCCTATATCCGATTGATGTGATTCAAAGTGCGTTGGAAATCTACCACACAGAGCTACAACTTTTATTCAGATATAATTTTCAAATTCGAAAGTTTTCTATGTCGGAAATGGGTCTCAAAGGAGACTAAAAATATTTGAAGTATACTTTAGCCATTAAATGAAATACTTTGCATTCCGTCCAATCTTCATCAAATCGTTTTTAAGAAAATACTTTATAAACATTATTTTACCTTTAAACATGTATTGGACTATCTTTTGAGATTATATTTCCTTTATTGGGCCTAATGTGAAATTAATCACACAATTATGGACCTAGCTTTATACAAAAGATTCGGGTCTCTACATCCCTCCTCCCTTATATAAATTTCATCCTCGAAATTTTCGTTACAATTGGGCAAGGAGTGCAGGATACTTGACTTTAACTTCTTCTTCCTTTTTCCACGTAGCTTCTTCCATTCCATGATTATTCCACTGTATCTTAACCAGTTGAATATCTTTATTCCTTAGCTTATGCACTTTTCGATCCAGTATCTTAATTGGTGATTCCTCATAAGATAAATCCTTTTGTACTTCTAGGGTCTGATAACTTATCACATGATTAGGATCGTGCACGTATTTCTTTATCATTGATACGTGGAACACATTGTGTACCACTGACAATTCAGGGGGCAAAGCTAATCGGTAAGCAACGTTCCCAACCTTATCAAGTATCTCGAAAGGTCCAATATACCGGGGTCGTAGCTTGCCTTTCTTTCCAAATCTAAGTATACCTTTCATCAGTGCTACCTTTAGAAAGACTTTGTCTTCCACTTGAGACTCTAAATCCTTTCTTCTTGTGTCAGCATAGCTCTTTTGCCGATGTAGCGACCCGAATTTTCAAAATACAATTTCATAATTTAAATTGTGTCGCTACGACAATCCCGTTAAAGTTTAGAATTTATTTTATGTTCGTCGAATTGTCTAGCAAACAATTAATTTAAGCACTTCGAAAACGATTTTAATCTTAAAATTTCAATATTTATTTATCGAATCCAATTTCATTAATTCCAAATTTTATCTTTTAATTCAATTTTATTAAATCCTATTAGCCAAAGAATTTCATTCCAGCACAAACTCTGAGACCAATTACTACCTCGATTTACGTGCCCTACATTCACTATTCTTCATCCCGTTCTCACGACTTCTCAACCACAGCCTCAACACCTCACCAACAACTTCTCCTCAACCACGGTAGTTCTACAGCATCTTCACCTAGGTAAGGGAATCACCATTACCATCTGATTCAATTCACACAAACTACCACCGCCAACCAAACTGCAAAACTAGAGTCATCACCCCAACCCGACTGCAAACACACAACTGCAATCACCACCCACAGCCGGACCACCAACAAGCCATTACCATCCCAACGCCGCGCCGGTAGTTACCCAAAAACGACAGCCCCGTTTGCCAAATCGAATCCCCACTTCACCAAGTCTCACCCAAATTCCAACCACCAAAACCAAGAATAATAAAACCCGTTCACATACCTCAACTTCACCCACGTTTTGGCCGGACTTCTTGCCGGAAAACCCAAGAAATTTTGATTTCCTAGCCTCGGATCTTGACCTCGGTTTCGCCCAAAAAGACTCCCAATCGACCTCCAACCGTCGCCGCTTCCTCGCGACGGCGACACTCTCGACTTTTGGCCGGAAACCACCACCCTCTAGCACCACTTCCAACGCCGGCTTCGCCTCTCTTCTCCCCTGCCTTAATCGCGAGTTGTGAGAGGGAGAGAGAGATATGTTATTTTTGTAAAATTTTGACTTTTGAAAATTACTCATTCAGCCCTAAGTTTTAAGAGTCATTCATTTTAGCCCCAAAGTTTTAAAAGGCTTTTGTTTCAATTTCAAAGTTCTACAAAATGTTTAATTTAGCTCCCAAAGTTTTATAAATTGTTTAATTCAATTCCAAAGTTTTAAGTTACTTTTAAAATTAGTCCACAAATTCCAAAAGTCCATTTTCAGCCCTTCAAACTTTTAAATTTAAGTTTCAATATCTTTTCAATTTAGTCCCTAAAGTTTTTAAAGTTTTAATTAAACTTAATATCTTAAATTAAATTAATTTTGTTCTTGCTAGACGAGTTCGCGGGCAAAGTGTGAAGCACGGTAACATTTCAATTGTTCAATTTCCAAGAAAACTTTCAAGACTTCGAGGTGGGGTTTACTTTTAAGCAATTGTGGTTATTTGTCCATGTTAATTCTCGATGTGTGATTTTGATTGTGATATGATGTTTATACATATGAAAATGTTGCCAGGGACCGTAAATAGGTCCGGGATCGAAATCGGGTCCTTGGGAATGCCCACAGTGCTAAAATTTGCTAAGCTTATGCCATGTTGTCAGGGACCGTAAATAGGTCCGGGATCGAAATTGGGTCCTTGGGAATGCCCACAGTACATATTCTATAGTATGTTGTATGGATATTATTTTCACCACTGAATTGCATATTGTGACTTAATTTGGACTGATTGCTGTAACTCCACTGAGTATAATTCGTTATGCTCACCCCACTATTTTTCCACCCTTTCAGGTTAAGGAGTTTGGCAGGGCAAGGCAACGAGCGAGGCAAATTCTAATTTAATAATAGAATTTTTAAATTTCAATTTTTGAAATAAGAATTTTAAATAGTTGGTTTCCATTTGACATTTTAATACCGAATTTTGGTATCTGTGCAAATGTTGGTTTTGCTTATTACATTTGGTATTAACTTTTGAATACGAGAAAAATTATTTTAGAAGTGATGTTTCCGCGTTTTGTGTTAAATTGCTATGGATTTTTAAAGTATATGTTTGCCTTCATATTGTGGCGACTTTTGAAAATATTTATTTACAGGCTATTTTGACTTGAGTAACGCCTCGAGTTAATAGTGAAATTTGGGGCGTTACAGCCGATCCTGTGCTGCCTTTATCCTTGCTCGGATCTGATCGATCGCTTCAACTGTCCTTTCAACTATTTCTGGTCCCAAAATTCTCTTCTTCCCGACTTCGTCCCAATGAACAGGGGATCTACATCTTCTTCCATAGAGAGCTTCATACGGTGCCATTCCAATAGTTGCTTGAAAACTATTATTATACGCAAATTCTACTAGGGGTAAGTATGACTCCCAATTACCACCTAGATCCAAAACACATGCTCTCAACATGTCCTCTAAAGTCTGGATGGTTTTTTCAGACTGTTCGTCAGACTGCAGGTGATATGCTATACTGAAATTCAGCTTCGTTCCCATAGCTGCTTGTAGGCTTTTCCAGAATTTAGATGTAAACCTTGGGTCTCTATCAGACACAATAGACACAAGTACACCGTGTATCCTTATTATTTCTTTTATGTACAATTGTGTCAATTGGTCCATACTGAAAGTCATTTTCATTGGAAGAAAATGAGCTTCATTCGTCAATCGGTCTACTATAACCCATATAGCATTGTGTCCTTTTGCTGACTTTGGAAATCCAACCACAAAATCCATTGTGATGTTTTCCCATTTCCCATATAATTCGCTCTTGAAGAGTAGGTCGAATTGTCAAAGCTGCTAATCTCTCTGTGACTTGTTTTGGTGTGGTAACCACCTTAATCTTCAATCTTTCCAAGTCCTTTTCTAACTCCATTTGACAAGTGAGTAGTGACGTCAACTGTCCCGTCAATTTCCTACTCAAGGCGTCGGCCACCACATTTGCCTTACCTGGATGGCAGTGAATGGTACAGTCGTAATCATTTACTAACTCTAACCATCGTCTCTGTCTCATGTTTAGTTACTTCTATGTGAAGAAATATTTTAAGCTCTTATGATCCATATAAATTTCACACTTACTTCCGTACAAGTAGTGTCTCCATATTTTCAATGCGTGTACTACCGCCGTAAGCTCTAAATCTTGCGTTGGATAGTTCTGCTCATGCTTCTTCAATTTCCATTCTGCATTAGTACACATCCTAGCCCTTGATTGGATGCATCACTGTATATAACAAACCCTTCTGTTCCCTCGGGTATTGTTAACACAGGCGCAGATATCAGCCTCTGCTTAAGTTCTTGAAAACTCTTCTCACAGATATCCGTCCATTGAAATTTGACTCCCTTTCTTGTAAGCTGCATCATTGGGCCATCGATCTTGAAAAATCTTTCAATAAACCTTCGATAATACCCGGCCAATCCTAGAAAGCTTCGTACTTCACCAACATTAGTCGGTGCCTTCCAGTTAGTTACTGCTTCCACTTTTGCTGGATCTACTTCAATATCTTGGGCAGTGACTACATGTCCAAGAAATCCAACTCGTTCAAGCCAGAATTCACACTTCTTGAATTGGCATAAAGTTTCTCCTTGCGTAGCACCTCTAGGGCTACTCTTAGATGCTCTTCATGTTGCTCCTTACTCTTGGAGTATATCCAAATGTCGTCAATAAAGACTATGATAAATTGATCTAAATACTGATGAAATACTTGATTCATCAGATCCATGAATACCGCTGGTGCATTGGTTAATCCAAATGGCATCACCGTTAACTCATAGTGTCCATAACGAGTCCTGAAAGCTATCTTAGGTATATCCTCTGTCTTCACTTTTAATTGATGGTACCCAGATCGTAAATCGATTTTGGAAAATACTTTGGCTCCTTGCAGTTGATCTAAACAAATCCTCGATTCTTGGGAGTGGGTACTTATTCTTGATGGTTAATCGATTCAACTCCCTGTAATCGATACACATCCTCATGCTTCCATCTTTCTTCTTCACGAATAACACTGGCGCACCCCATGGAGATACGCTTGGTCGTACGAATCCCATATCAAGGAGTTCTTGTATTTGCTTTCTTAACTCTTGTAGTTCCTTCGGAGCCTTTCTATATGGGGCTTTCGACACTGATGCCACTCCAGGAATTAGCTCTATGGTGAATTCCACTTGCCTATCTGGTGGAATACCATATAGCTCTTCTGGAAACACATCTCGGAACTCCCGTACTACTGGTACGTCCTCAATCTTTACTGTCTCCTGTTTCCCTCCTAGGATATTTACCAAATATCCTTGACAAGCTCATTTTCTCAACATCTTCTCAACTTGAAAAGCCGATACTAGTCGAATAAAAGGTTTCGTCTTGATTCCAAAGAAGGAAAATGGTCCCTCCCCTGGTTTCTGAAATAATACTTCTCTTTCCTTACATCAGATGGTGGCATAATTACTACCCAACCAATCCATGCCTAGTATTATATCGAAGTCATTCATCTCTACCATGTATAAATCTGCTTCCATAGGTTTTCCCTCAACTTCAATATTAACAGATTTGGCTATCTTATCAGTACTCAAAGGGTTACGTGTAGGAATACTAACTTCTAATATACCTTCCGATTTATCACCGGTAATACTAGACTCAGCCATAAAAATCGTCGATGCAAAGGAGTGCGTAGCTCCTGAATCAAACAGTACATAAGCAGGCATATTGGCTATCAATAGAGCACCTGCTATGACGTTCGAGTTCTCCTCTGTCTCCTTCTAGGTCAGTGCAAAAACTCGTGCTTTCCCCTTCTGATCTTGATCCTTGCTGTCATCCTTTTTCGGTGCAGACATGGGACAATCCCTGATGATATGTCCTGGCTTCCCGTATCGGTAACAAACATTCTTTCCTTGCAGACATTCGCCACGATGCGTCCTTCCACGCTTAGCACATGGCGCAATGTAGCGACCGAGAATTTTTATTTATGTTTCTTGAAAAACGTGTCGCAAAATCTTAAACCCCGAGTTTTAAATAAAAGCGCGTTCGTCTAGCCGTTGTTTAATTAATTTAAATTTATTAGATCGAGTCCAATTTTAAATACTTTAATTTATTAAATTCATTATCGTTTTAAATCCAAAACTTAATGCGATATATTATTATTTCGGGTCCAAAAAATTTCATTAGTCCAAAAAAGTTATTTTAGCCCAATTCACTTTAGGTCCATGTAGGAAAAATTTTTAGGGTCCAATTAGAAAATTTTTCCCGGCCCATTTAATGTCCTAGGGAATTGTGCTCTAGAATTCTACTGTTCATATATCCCCCTTCATTTTTCCTCCCCTCACACTCACGCCTCCAAGCAGCTGGGGTAAGAAAATGCCACATTCTCCATATTTTCTTCACGTAATGCAAGTTCCTGTCACCTTCTTAAATTGGAAACTTAATATTGATGCTAGAAAATCAATTTCTAGCATCAACTGGAAGATCACAATGGTGCTAGAATCAGTTTCTAGCACCAGTGATATGAAGAGTACACACAGTAGAAACCAGAATCCACCAACGCCACTCCACCTCCAACCCACAGGCTCCACCACACAAGTTTCACCATTGCAACCACCACTGCAAAAACGAACCACCACCAGAACGCACGAACTCCATCCCTCACTCAGCTGAAACTCACGTTGGAAAAACCTCTAGCTCACAACTGATGCTAGAACACCCATTTCTAGCATCAACGGTGTTGGAGATTCACGTGTGATGCTAGAAAACCAATTTCTAACATCAACACCACCACTGCAGCTACCACACGCCACGGTCAGAGACCACCCGAACTGCAGCCATCACCCCACAGTCGAAACCCAGAACCACCAACCCCTTAGCTCGAGCAACACCGGCTGCTACAGCCACCACTCGAGCCACCTCCAACACCACCTTAACACCCAAATCCACCAGCCATTTCTGACTTCGAACCGCCACCCACACCCAAAACGGACAGCCCCCAAATCAACCCCAAATCAAAATCAAAACCCAGAAATAAGGAAACCCATAAACATACCTTGATCCCGACCCATTTTTCCAACCGGTTGCCGCCGAAAAGTCCAAGGAAATCGAACCCCAAGCCTCGACTTCCTTTCCAACCCGAACGCCGAACACCCCATCACCACTGCTGGCGCCATCTCGCGACGGTGGCGCCGTCACCGTCGGCCGGCAGCGACGGAAGGGGCGAAGCCCCTTCCTCCCCGTCGCCTCCTCCCTCTCTGCCCTCGCGTTTGACGAGAAAATAAGAGAGAGAGTGATTTTTGTTAAAATTGATTTTTTTGAAATTACGATTTTTGCCCTATAGTTTAGAAGTTAGTTTATTTTAGTCCTAAGTTTTGGAAGTTGTGTATTTTAGGTCCCAAGTTATTTAAAGAATTTATTTCAGTTCTTAAGTTTATGTTTTAAAACAAATCGGCCCACGGATTTCAAAAAAGTCCATTTCAGTCCTTAAATTCTTATTTTCAATTTTAATAAATTTTCAATTTAGTACCTATTTTAGAAAAGTTCAATTTTAGCCCTTAAAATCTTATTTTCAGTTTTAATAAATTCCAATTGAGTCCCTAAACTTTATTTTTATCATTTTTAATCTTTAAAAAATTCCGAAACACTAATTCAAAATTTATTTTCTATTTTTGGCTAGACGAAACGTACGAACGATTGAGGAACTGAGATTTTTCTTCCCACTCCACTTTTCACGCAAATCGAGATAGATTGAGGTAGACTCGCCCCCATTAATTAGTTTAAATCGTAATTGCATGTATTATGTGATTTTATGTGATTTAGATGCTTTAATGCATAAGATGAGAATATCTTATGAGATAGATTATGTTGTTATGCTTGCCATAACTTATATGCTTAATTGTATGAGAAGAAAGAGAATCTCTTATGAGATAAGATGATGTTATGCATAACTTACGTGCTTAAATGCATGAGACAGACTACCCACACCCTATGATTTTAAAGAGCCTATGATTTTTCAAAGAAAATTAGCCCATGAGAATATCACTGTATAGATTGCATAGTTATGTGTTAAATTACTCTGTAAATTAATTACTGGCGATGAGTCTACTGAGTATTTCTTCGAAATGCTCATTCTATTATTTTAACAATATTGCAGATTTTGGAGACGGCCGAGTCTGATGGGCAGTGGTGGAATAAATGTAGTTAATTGTTTTAAATTACTTTTGAAATTTCACTCATTTGAACATTATGAAATTTACCTTAAAGTTTAATCAAAATTTTCCTTAAGTTCATTCGAATGAGATTTGTTACCGTTAAAGTTCACAAATTTTAAATGTGATGTTCCTTTTTAAAAGTTAGTTATTCCGCCAAATTTTTCAGTTAAATTAGGGCAAAGAGAAGATGACGTAGCGTTCCGGGTCCGCGAAACTCGGGGCGTTACACAATGACTGGTACTATGCTCTTATTAGCATTGGCTTCTCCATTAGCCCTCTTGTTCTATCACTTGCTTTTTCCTTTATCTTGGTCGTTCCATCTTCATTTCTTAAACTGTCCTTTATCCTGTCGGTTGTCCAATTGAATCGATTTCTCCAGATTGGCCTTCTGATACCAGATTGCATGAGCTCGTTCCAACATTCCACGGTAAGACGTGAAATCGTGGGATATAAGGATCATACTCATGTCCGAGTTCAGCCCTTGCTCGAACCGTTGGACTTTCTTCGCCTCCGTGTCCACCAGGTGTGGAGCATACCTCGAAAGCTGGTCGAATTTTCGCTCATAGTCCATCAAGGTCATACTTCCTTGTTTGAGCTGGAGAAATTCACCCTCCTTGAAATCCCTTAGAGATTGGGGAAAGTACTTATCCATCACTTCCTCCTTGAATTGTTCCCATGTTAGCGCCAATTGTTGCTCCGGAGTCCTAGTTCAAGACATTGATTCCCACCAGTGACTTGCATAACTGGAGAACATAAATTCAGCACACTGGACTTTTTTAACGTCCGTGCACCCTATCAATCGGAATATTCTCTCCAACTTGCGAAGCCATTCCTCGGCTGCAAGTGGATCAGTTGCTCCATTGAAAGTAGGGGGCTTCTGCCTTCGAAATTGCTCGACCACTGAAACATGAGTTTGAAGAGCATTAGGAGCTAGTGCTAGGGGTTGAGCTTGGTTCGGGTTCTGTCTGCCTAGGTCTTGGACTGCTTGGAGGAGATCTCTTATCAGTTTGTTCTGGTTGGCTCGCGACATTTTCCTACGGATAAGATGTAAGGTTTCTTATTAACTTCTTTTTTTTGTAAGGAAGAAAGATAAGATCTTTATTTCTCATACTTCTTGAAATCAGGATATATAATAGTTTGATAAACTTAGCATGAAAGAAGACATCATAAGGAAATGAGAATATCTAGATCTCTAATCCCTATGAGTTTTACGAAGCTTCCCTGGTGGAGTTTCATCTTCGGAAGAATCTTCCACCTCAGGCCCGGACTCTATATCTATCACCACTTGTGGTTCTGGTTCAGGCTCCTGCTCCTCCTCGGGTTCCTCTTCAAGGTCTTCTTCCTCAGCCATAGGTTCTTTCTCAGGCTCCTCATGGATTACATCATCCCATAAATCTATCAGGGCATGACAATATCTCTCGAACTCAAACATGTTTGGATTGCCTTCTAACATTTCATCTCTAACTGTGACTCCCATATCTCCCCATTGAGGTGGGAGGGAGTGTATGAGGTTATTTATGGCTTCAATATGCGTGATCTCCATACCGTCATGCACCTCTTATAGATGTCATGCACATGATCGCTAAGCGGTCGGTTAGAATCCATTACATAGTTCTCGTAAGCATGGATAGCAATTCTACGGTTTAAATCCGCCCTATAAGCCCTAGTCGTAGTCTTCCTTGCCGTTTGTAAATTTCTAACCATTCTGTCACATAAATGCCCAATTATGCCTTTTATCACATAACATCATAACATACATTTCCTTTATGCCCATAACTTTAAGTTTTAGCCCAAATCCAATACATATATTTGAAACAGCATATTTAACTTTAACATAAATAAATACTTGAAAATGTGCCATAACTTATCAAAGCATCAAATCATAACTTTCATAAACATAACTTCCATGACCTTAAACTTTGCACATACCTGGGCTGTAGGATGAGATTCGATGGATGAATGCAATATGCCATGGAATACCTTAAACTTTCAAATTTTCTTTTTTTTTTGGAAACATACTTGGTCTACAAAACTGGTTTAAAAACCATTGCTCTGATACCATGATGTAACGTCCCAACCCCTAGTGGACCGGGACGCTACTTACTTTACTTAACTTAACCGGCGGTTTAGTAACAAGTGTACATAACTTAGCGGAAACTTAAATCTTAACAAACATTCTTTTTGAAGGATATTGAATTAAAACACTTTATAACTTTCCAAAATAACGAAATATAATTTATTTGATGAAATCATGACTTGTTCAGGATACTCAAAAGAAATAATGTTGGAAATAACATTTGAAACGTTAAAGACTTTAAATCTAAATCACTTGTTCATCGGGTTCCCATAGCTTATTGCATCTCCTTCCTTCTCTTCCATCATCCAACCCGGTGTATCAACATTTAATTTGTAGATGTAGGATAGAAACCCGTGAGTTGAAAACTCAATAGACGTCATAGGTGCAATCGTGATTAAGCTAAGCATTTCATAACAATTAACATTAGAACTTTCATAAACATTTGAAACGTTAAAGACTTTAAATCTAAATCACTTGTTCACCGGGTTCTCATAGGCTTATTGCATCTCTTTCCATCTCTTCCATCATCCAACCCGGTGCATTAACATTTAATCTCTAGATATAGGGTAGAAACCCGTGAGTTGAAAACTCAATAGGCGTCATAGGTGCAATAGTGATTAAGCTAAGCATTTCATAACAATTAACATTAGAACTTCCATAAAACATGTCGTACCCGGAGGTACCATTTGACATGAAAATGTATGTCTTACCAACGGAACTATTTGACATGAAAGGTGCATGCCGAACCGAAGATACCATTTGACACACAACATTAACCTTTGTCGTACCGACGGAACCATTTGACATGAAAGGCACATGCCGAACCGACGATACTATTTGACACACCACATTAGCCTTTAACATAGAACATTACTTGCTAGAAATTATAACTTAAACACGTATAACAACTTTATGCACCTCTACCTACCTCGATTTGATGCTTGATGAACTTTGAAAAGAACTTTGAAAAACTTTGACGAAGTTTGGACGTTTGGACCTTCCTTTGTTGTTTGAAAATACCTTTTGAAATCACAAAAACCTTCTTGCGGAACATTTTTGCCCATACCTAAAACTTCTGAAAAACACTTTGAAAACCACCTTTCTTTTCTCTCCCAAACTCTCTATTTTTCTCTCAACTTTGAAAGCAAATTGAAAGTGCTTTTGGTGTGAAAAATCAAATGAGTGAAGACGGTATTTATAGGTGAGGTTTGGGGTGGGTGAAAGTTTATATTAAATAGGGTAATTAAGTTGTGCAAGTAGTGGCCATTAATCCTCAAAAAATTGTGGGTTTCGGCTTTTCCGGTCGACCGGTTGTCCGATTGACATTGCGCAACTTATAGTATTTCTATCATAATGTTTTCTCCCGATATCCGATTGAGGTGATTCAAAGTGCGTTGGAAATCTAACTCAAAGATCTACAACTTTTATTCAGATATAATTTTCAAATTCGAAAGTTTTCTATGTCGGAAATGGGTCTCAAAGGAGAATAAAAATATTTGAAGTATACTTTAGCCATAAAATGAAATACTTTGCATTCCGTCCAATCTTCATCAAATCGTTTTTAAGAAAATACTTTATAAACATCATTTTACCTTTAAACATGTATTGGACTATCTTTTGAGCTTATATTTCCTTTATTGGGCCTAATGTGAAGTTAATCACACAATTATGGGCCTAACTTTATAGAAAAGATTCGAGCCTCTACAACGGGGCCCATAGCCCCAGTTTGGGTACCTACAGCTTGGGATACATCCATGTTGGTTGAATCAGTTGCCATTTCTGAAATGAAACACATACAAACAATTAGTTTTTGAAAACAATAATGTAAGGAAAAGAAAATTTCCTGAAACTCTGCTTTAGTTTAACAACTTCGGTTGACTGATCTGAACTGCGGTCGATCGAAACTCTACAGGGTTCTGACTCAGGAAGCTACATGAACGTTCGGTTGAGCGACGGTCGACTGAAATATGGAAAAATTCTAGTATACCGTATTTATCGCGTTTTCGGTCGATCACTCGGTCGACTGAAATATGAAAAACTCCGATATTTTCAGTTGGATACTGGATTTAGAAATAAGATACCAATTAGGAAATAGTTTTGAATAAACCAAATCAAACTTGTCTTTAACAAAGTACGAGTCTGTTTTAAGTTTGTACGACAAGTTTCACAAGTCTTTACAAGTTACAGTAGGAAACTCGAAAAGCTTTTTAAAACTACAACAAGAAAAGTGCGGTAAACAACAGAATGAATAATTGTAATTGCAGTAAAAGAAATCTCAAACCGAGGCCTCTGTTGCACATAATTTCCTTAAAACAAATTCGCTCTCTCACATTCTGTGCTTAAGATTTAAATCGAGCGTCCGTTTCCCAGGATACAACGGTAGACCAGCATGTTCTGAGCACTACAGATCCCACTTCGGCGAACTGACTTCGTGTCCAAACAATATCACCAAATGGACAGAAAAATAAAACCAGTGCAGACAGAATACTATGTTCTAGTGTATGCAGATGAATGAATTTGTGGGTGAAGGAAAGGTGGAAAATCGAGTTTATATAGAGTGAATAACTTGTCCATTAACTTAATGACAATAATCACAAGTTAGTGGGCAATAACTTTTGGAGTTTCAGAAAATCAAAAGTCAGTTCTAGAAAGCAAAAAATTCCAAAACGTAGACCCGCCTGAGGGGCTGATTTTTGGTCAATCCGGTCCGACATTCGTGTGCATAAATTTCGCTCGCATACAAGTTCAAAGTTCGAAACCCATTTCTGTCCGTGATTTGCACCCCCCTGCGCGTGCATGTGGAGAGAGCCTCTATGTTTCACTTGATCACACCCTTCTAAAGTGCAATGTTTTATATAGTGATTTTTGCTTTCATATTTTTCCTATGTGGGACAACCACATTTCTCATTTCCCACCAACATAAACTCATTTCAAGTGGCACACTTTGAGCCTCAATTTCTCATTCACTCGAGCATCAATTTTGGTAAGTAAGTATATGGTTTCGATGTACTCACGGAGGAGAACACAAACCAACTTCATCTTCCAAAATTGCCAAGCGGGTCCTGCTCAAAACTCATGCCAAAGTCAGCCAAAACTCAGTTTTTCCAACGTAAACATCTAGACCATCTGTTTACATCAAATACCAAGAAATGTACATTAGCAAAATTCTATTCAAACAAATATATATACATATATAGCCCCTGTTTGGTAGCCATTTTTCCCAAAATGTATTTTTCTCTCTCTTCTTTTCAACCGCACATCATTCAATAAAATAATATTACATACAAATCCAAATTTTTTTCTTAATTTTTAACCACACATTCTCCATCAATCAACTATTCAAAAATACATTTTCTCCCCAAAAATGTCTATCAAACAGGGGCATATATGCAAAACTAGTATTCTTTTAATAGTGATGAGTATACACCTTTATATTCTTTTATGCAATTTCTATTGGAGGATAGCAATAACCTTTTTTTTTGTTGCAATTGCAGATAAAATGGTTTAAGAAGAGGAAGAGATACCTATTGAATGCCAATTAATTAATTTTGACGATGATGTTAATGATGATGATTTCCATTATGTTAAGAATGCACCCGAGCATGTTGAGATTGGATTACATAAAGACCCTATATTTGAACTTGAGGTCGAAGTCCAAGCTGATAACAAATAGGCATTGCATTGCAAGGTGTATAGTAGATAGATATTCAGAGACTTTCAAAGTTGACCCTGTTTGGAAGTCTAAACTAATTAGGAAGGTTGTAAAGGATGATTTGAAGTTGACGATTAATAAAGTTACAGCATAGAAAGCTAAAAGACGTGCTAGTTTATTGATATATGAATCTGATGAGCACCAGTTCAATTTGCTTAGGTCTTTTGCAGCTGAAATTTTGAGAAGCAATCCTAGGTCTACTTGCGTAGTTTCTATGCATGAATCAAAGTTTCATGGTATTCATATTTGCCTAGAAGCTTGCAAAAGAGCCTTCTTGGCATGTTGTAGGTAGCTTTTGGAATTAGATGGGTGTTTTTTAAAAAGGGTCGTTTAGAGGTCACACGCTTTCTAGTTGTGGCAATAGATGCCAATGACTGTATTTGCCCAGTAGCATATGCAATAGTGGGGAGAGAGAGAGAGAAAGAGACAGACAGACAGACATACAGAGAGAGAGAATGCTACTACTTGGAGGTGGTTTGTACAGAATTAGGGTGAAGATTTGGAGATCTTGAATAGTAATGATTAGACATGTATGATTGATAGACAAAACAGTCTACAGAAAGTGATAGATGATTTGTATTGGAGAGAGACATCATTTTTGTGTCAGCACAGTACACCAATTTTTTGATAATATGTTTTAAGTGTTTGACTTTGAAGGACTACTTATGTAGAGCTGCAAAGTTGACGACATTGGCTGATTAGAATTTATGGATGGGTGAGATTGAGAAGGATAGCAATACAATGCCATACTTTTGAACAAACTATGCGAAGTTTTCAATAACGCAGTGTTGGAAAATCGGAGAAATCCATATTGACAATGTTAATTGACTGGCATATAAGCTCATGAAGATGATATAATCAAGGAGGGACAAGATGAGAAGAGTAACTGGACCTTTATGTCCTAAAGTCCATCAGAAGCTCATAAAGAGCTTTGAGTTAGCAGAGGGATGTGAGGTGTAGTGGTCCGCTATCTTATTAGAAGACTCGAAAAAGAAAACATTTATATCAAAAATGGAGAAGCCAAAATTTTTCCATAGGTAAAAATTTATCTATGAATTTGTTCTTCCTAAGGTTAGGTTTCAAATGGGGATTTATGATTTTGAAGTTAGTACATGTGAATTGGAGGTCGTTTGTTTCAAAATAAAGAAGCTAGAAAAACATTTCTGTTAAATGAATTAAATTGTTAATTAATAAAATATTTTTATCCTCCGTGTCGTCCACTAATATTGTGTGTTGTTATGTCATTTTTTCATTCATCACATAGATATAGTTGTCCAGATGTATAGACGTATTAGCTATGGTGAGCATTGGATAAATTAATGAATAGATCCATGACCATTGAGTAATCATTTAATTTTTACTGAGTAAATAGTAACCATAAGTAAAGTTCAGTAGCACTCTTTTAATTAACTCAAAGACATTATATTCTATACATTAAGAACTTAAATACATTTCATGAAATTGAAAAGTTCGGTAAATGGTTCAAATAATATAAACATATGTGTGCATTATAAATGATTTGATGAGCATCGATGCTCATCTTTTCCTAACCACCAGTGATATGTCATACTCCCTCCGTCCCAAATATATAGGTTGAGTTTCCTTTTTCGTTTGTCCCAAATATATAGGCTGATTTCTAAATTTAGAATATTTTGATTTGTTACTTTACTAATATGCCATTATTTATTTTGCATAGTTAAAATCAATATTCTCCACTTAATTTATGGTTCCAATGAATCTTATCAAAATAATTTATGAATGTGAGAATTGAAAATTAAATCATTCAATTTTTTTTACTACTTCCAACAATAATTTACTATTAGTTACTAAAAATTAAATAGGGGTAAAGTAAGAAAGTTCTTGGCAAAAATTACTTTTTCAATAACATTAATTATGTTTTCTTAATCCGTGTGAAAAATCAAACAAGCCTATATATTTGGGACGGAGGGAGTATTAATTTATTGGTGGATAAAGATTTTGTGGGTTCCAACATTTGAATTAAATTTGTTATCCATCAATGAATTAAAGATTTTGTCGGTGTATATATGTATATATGTATATATATATATAAACGATTTCCTAAGTATCGGTGTCATGACACATCATTAATTGATGAATAAGTTAATGGTAGATCTCATGAATTTAATGGTTCACCAATTAATTGGTGTTCCATAACATCGGTGCTTAGGAGATCATTTATGTATATATATATAAGATTATGTAATGAACATCAATGCTCATCTTGTACCAAGCATCGACAACATGATATATCAATTGAATAAGTTCATAACAATACACTAATGTATAAGGGTAAGACTTAAGAGCATTTTTTAAAGCTTAGCCTAAACATGCACAAAATAGAGTAGGTTTGTGTTTGATTATAGTTTTCTTATAATTTCAAATCAAAATAAAATAGTAATTTTAATTCTACATTCATAGTTACTATCCATTTTTTATTAACACGTTTCGTAGGATTTATTAATCATCTTTATCATAATTTTTCAAAACAAACATATAGCCACTGTTTGAGAACCATTATTTTCAATTTTTTTTCTACGTACTTTTTTTTAATCACACATTTTACGCAATAAAATATTTTACACGTAAACTCAAAATATTTTTCTACTTTTTAACCACATATTCTCCTAAAAATCACAATTCAAAATTCTATTTTTTCCAAATAATGGTTGTCAAACAATGACATAATCTCTTTTCGTCTATATTCAATTTAGCCCTTCTTTGTTGGCCTTAAAATATGAAAAAAAAAAAAAACATAGTTTTGAATAGTTTTTTTTTTTTTTTTTTTTTTTTTGAAGAATGTGTGGTTAAAAATTAAGGAACAATTATGAGTTTATGTGTAAAATATTTTATTGTGTGAATATGTGGTTGAAAACAAGGACGGACACAGATGACTTGGGTTAGGAGGTTACAATCAAAATGTATAGTTATCTTCTAATAAAAAAAGGCTAAAAAAAAAAGCTAAACAAATTTTTTATTTTTAAAAGTGGGGGATCACTTAATCATGGGGGACCCCCTAGGTCTGCCCCTAGTTGAAAATGAGTATGAAAAAGAAAAAAAAAAAATCTTCCAATATGTAATATTTTTCTTTTTTCAATGTTTCTCTTTTCTCTTTTATTCTACAAATTCTAGAGCTATGAGACCCGAAAAAAAAAAAACACTACGATTTTCTCTCTTTTCAAGCGGTTATTATTATTATTCTTTCCTTTTTTCACTTTATTCTTTTTCATTTTTTATTGAAATATGATCAATTTATAATTTAAAAATTTTATAAGATTTATCTCCTCTTTTTCATCGTTTCCTCCACCTTTTCGATGTAAGATATCAATTTTTAATTAAAATTTTATAAAAAATAAATTAATTTGTAATTAAATATTTATATATTGGTTGCTTATTTAATTTAATAACTTTTTCCAAGTTTGAACATATTAATTTGTAATTATATTCTTTTACAGATTTTTTTTTATCATTGACATGAGAAATTATTATGTTGTGTCCCGGATCATTTGATCAAATAAGTAGTGGTTTAGAATATAGTACATAAAATTTATCAAACATCTGATAATATAGCTTTATATATAAAATATTTTTGTCTAAAATAAAGGCGTGTAGAAGTAAAATATAAATAAATTCTATAAAAGCCTCTAAATAGAAGTAAATAGAAACTAATGTAAAAATTCAATAGATTCTACAAGAACATTCACTTGAAAGTCTGTCATTAAAATTTCCCAAGAGTTCGGCTGTAGGTATAATACGGTGCACAACCGTCTCACATGTAGGAATGGGACCCGCAATTAAAAAAATCACTGATCCCATCGACTCGATCACGGCTGTACACTATGCTCTGCAGAAATGCTGTACTGAATTTCCCAATTGTAAGCTGCCCCACATGTCGACATGCAATTTATTTCAACTAGGGGACCAGTGGCCCGGGAATACCAGAATGCAATGATCCGTTTCATTTCAAAAGTTCTCCTTCATCATAAACCAGGAACATCATAATCACTTCAGTCTTCAGGTATTTATAATTGATGATTGTTCAGCTGTTCAATAATACGTTCAAATCAATATTTCGCGAATTATACTTCATACATGTATCACATGAATAATTGGATATTTTGGCAGCATCCCATGAATAATTTTGATTATTTTTACACTGGCAAACTCTATATCATGGGCATCTAAACATGGGTCAATCTGTTGTGATATTTATTATTGCAACTACGTAACCATTTAATTGTATCCTTCTTTGCTTGCAAAAGGTTTAGCTTAGCAAACTAGTCGTCATCCCTGTTGTACAAAATGGGCCGCTGTGGCAATCTATTGTATTTGAGTTCGTGGATTCCTTCTCTTAAGAAACCGCCTTCAGGCGGAGGAATTACTTTCAAATTGAAAGTGATTGTTACAAATTGCAAGTGATCTTATTTAATTCTTTGAAATTTATACTAAAAAACCTGAGGTCCACAACTCATAAAGAGGAAGAGTTCAAATAATATACCCACGCAGAGAGTGTGTAACTGTGTGGAGACTGGCAGGCAGGTCACAGGTGAAGTTAATGATCTTATTGAATGCTCTCAACGACGCTGAAGCAATCGAATTGAATTCTAGGCAGCTAACTCTGGTCCCATCTTTTTGAGGCAAGTGCTTTCTGCATTTTTTCTTTAATATACACTTCTTCACATTCTTTCTACAAGCCCCTCGTCTTCTATTTCTTTGTAAAAATCTTTAAGATCACCCAATTTAAGAAGAGAATCTCGTTCTTTCTTTTGTTCATTCATTGATTCCTTTAGTTCTTTGCCATCATAATCTTTGTCAGGTGTATTCATCACTAAGCAAAAACCATGGTCGATGCATATATATATATATATATATCCTAATGCCTGCCTATTCTTGGATTGTATGTAGCTGATTCAAGTAGAATGTGATACAATTAAAGTTTTAAATATGTCCAGGAGAGTAAGAAAAAGGAATGTTTCAATTGTAGAAGAAGATAAGGAGAGAGCAAATGGGAATTCTTTGGCATCTACACATGGTTATGCCCAGCATAGGCGTTCGAAAAGGTTTATCTTGAACCCTTCTATTTTAGAGTTTACATTTGAAGCCCATCTTTGAGATTCTTCAGTCATTTGTCAATTATCTTTCCCCTTTTCAGGAGCCCTTTAGTTTTTCTTGGTTGTTGTCGTCTATTTCTTATGTTTATTTGGATCAAATTAACAGCCAACCCCAAATTTATTTTGAAAATAGGCTTAGTTTGTGGTGTTTTTGTATTTGGAGCATATTATTACTTTGAAATATTGAATGAAAATAAAGAATTCCAAAAATCTGTTCTTTTTGTGCCAACCCTGAGATTACTGTGATACCAATTCTTTTTGCTCCAAAGCTTTGATATCTTATATTTATGACTTTTTGACCTTAATGCAAAAGAACTATTGAGAAGTCATAGAATGAATGTTTCTTCCCGAGGATATTCCGTCAGTCCCAATTTTCTTTCTTTTGAGAAAGATACAGGTTAATGTACTTTTCAAACATATTACTTTTGGTTGAATGGAATTGAGTCTTAGAATTGGAACTAGATATGTGTATACTGAAATTTGAATTCATTTTTAGAGAATTTCAATTCCATAACCACAACGCTACAATGCCAAATAGATCATGGCCATCTTTATCATCTTTCAAGGGCTATAGGTTTTGGAGTATTTATATTAATTTGAGGCTTTAAACTCCAACATAACATGTTTCATAAACTGCTCATGTGAAGAACTCAGCCTTTGGTGCATTGTGTACGATGAATCTACTAGCTTTCCTCAATCACGGCTGAGTTTAATGATACAGATTTTTGAAGGATATATGCTAAAGCTATGCTCTTCAGTTGTGCTTTTCATTTGCTTTATACTCTTCTGTTTGCTTACCATGTTCTTCCATTTCATTTGTTTCCTAGAATTGCTACATTAAGGTGCCTTAATTTATTAGATGAGAAGATGTCTTTGTTGACCATGTTTGCAGTGCTTCTGAGAGAAACTTAAACCTTACAAGAGTCGGAGATTCTCACTGCACACAGAAGGACTTCAATCAATCACATGTAAGCATTGTAAATCCTTATACCAGAAGAGACCAGCAATTTCATAGTGCGTTGAAAGTGATTGCTAATTGATGAATTTGACTAATCTTTGAATCTACAGGGCTTGGCAGCTCCTAAAAATAATGCCAGAGCTAGCCCACTTCAAGAAAAATCATTTACTGTCAAGACAGATGATATATCTAATCATAGGGCCTCCTTGGAAAAAGATGTGAGAATATTTGGTCACTCTAAACCTTTTTCTACTTGCGTTTATTTCTTCGTTCGTGGAAATCAGTATAAAATACTACACTGTTACAGAACTAAATGGCACAAATAATCTTGAAGGTTTAATCTCTTTCACTTATTGTTTCCCTTTAGACGGACTCCGATATTAGATTTTGTACTCCATCATCATGAATTAGTCAGAAAGTGCAACAGCATAAGTTTGGAGCACCATGACATCCCTCATATAATTTCAGGGTCCATTATGATGGAAAATGGCTTTGGAACTAAATTTCACTAATTCTGCTGCAAAACCCATCTAGTTCAAAAATATGGAATCTTGATCAATTCGTCTTTCATCTCTGTGTCCTCCACCTCCCCTTCACAGTTAAGAGGTTTGAATGTCCTAGTACTAATGGTCTCTTAATTGCAATTGTCACAATAAACCAAGCAGTTAGCCGTTCACAAGATTGTAACTGGATGGGATTGGTGAAGGGGTATCAGTTTGGTGCACAATATTCCAGGCATTCTAAATATGTAATCAGATAGATCAGATTGACATCCTATCTAAGTCTTTCTAATGTTAAAGAATTCTCCCTAATTGGATATGCATTGACCATTACAAAAATTTGATGCAAACAAATTCTAGCTTTCAATATATATAAGTGCATCGAGTTCGTGCCTTCCAGATTGTTCTTTGTATTTGTAAACAAATAGAAGAACATCCATAGCTGTCTATTAGGGTCAAAATCCATTTTGGTTTACATTCTTTATCCTTGTAAAAAATATGTACCACATGCTGAATAATTATGTATTTAGTTGGTAGCTGATGACCTATATCATCTATCAAAAGTGACTTTAGTACAGTTGCATGCATCTATAACTTGGTAAGCATGTCTCTTATACAGCTTGACTATCCAAGTAAAAACAATTCACTTCAACAGTAATGCACAACGTTTGCAGATTGAGCAATTACAATCGCAGTTGCAGCAGGAGAAGTCCATGCGCATTTTACTTGAGAAGGCAATGGGTAGAGCTTCTAGTACGCTCTCTCCTGGACATCGTCATTTTGCTGCTCAGGTAACCTAAGCCTGAGAGTTTTTTCTTTTTTCAAAAATTAACAGGAACCAACTTGTCGTTCCTCTCCGAAAAATCAAGTGTTTTCCTATGTAGGAATATAATATATTAAGATAAAACCAACCTTCCTAAGTAGTATGCATCACTGACCACTTTAAATTAGTTAAGTTAGTTCAGTATACAAAAGATGTTTCCCCCTTGATTTCACAGTTAACAATTGAAGTTATACATAAAGGTTTAACATGTACCTGAAACTTCCAGACTAGTCAAACTAGGCAATTTAATTTGGGACTTGCGGAGCAGTTATTATTGAGGCATATTGTGCAGGAGTTAGCAACAATCCCTGATATTTGAAATGAATCCAAGCTGATTTTCATGTGTGCTATATATCCTTCTTAGTAGCATGCTTAGAGATCTGATATTAGTTCTGGCAGTGATACAACGCTATGGTAATAAATTGTTCTTTGCCTAGGAACTCTGAGCGCTAGTTATTGTGCAACATCATATATTATTAGTTGGGGACATAAAAGTATGCAATGTGATCCAACTAAGAATCTATTAAGACAGATACTTTCATATTATCCTACCATTTTTCTTAACTGTTTGACAACAGAGTCTCTGGAACCTTTGCATTTGAACACTTTCGCTAAGCTTTTCATCCCATTTTCGACACTGACAAAAGTTCTGTATAGCCTTCATTTTATTTTTACTCATGTCTCAAATTTAGTAACCAGCTGATAATGAAAACCTCTTTTCTTGCAAGTATAAGACGAAAGAGTTGATTGCTGAAATTGAATTGCTCGAAGAAGAGGTTGCAAACCGTGAACAGCGTGTTCTCTCATTATACAGGAGCATCTTTGAAAATTGTGTTAGCCGGACAACTTCTGAGCATAGCTCGGTTGTGACTTCTCCAGCACATGTAAAGAATGAATCCCGGAAACACCCAAGTATAATTACAAGTGCCTTCTGTTCCTCCATAAAGTTCCCACTGCGGACTTTCCACTCTCTGGCTACTATAAGTAACACTGGGAAAAAATGTTCGTTGCAGTCTAAAACAAGACACACTTCACTCCTTAATGGTAAAGATAACGTCCATTTAGAGAAAAGTTGTTCCAACCACATTAAGGTACACTAATACATTATAATGTTTTATTACTTTCCTCCTCTCCGTAAATGCAACTTCTCTAGAACTTCCAACCTTTGCAGCATGTGTAATTTTTTGTTTCTTGAACAGTGTCTTGATATCTGAGCTTAATTTGGCATCTTAAGGTTTTCACTAAATGTATCATTTTGATCATTTGAATTTTTAATTTGAATTTTTTTTTTTTTCAAAAGTTACTCTCAAATGTCATGAATGGTTGGTTTCATGTTGGATCTGCTTGGAAAGCATATTCCCCTGATGGTGGGTTGAAATTTAAGGATTATATCATATAACATTATAATGGCCTTTGGAGAGAACAAAATTGATCCAAACATAAATAGTGTCTACATGTCTATTACCTAATTTACCCGTTAAGATTAATAGGAGAAACCGGATTTCATTTATTTGCAATACCTCCAATAAATATATCCTTTAGTGGACAATCCATGTTCAAATTTCAGTTTCACTGGATGTTTCTGAGATTTCATGACTAATTTGAATTGATTGTTGAGATGTAAGAACTGGCTATGTTTCTTGTCGAGTATTGAGGTTCTTAACTGGATTGTTTTTTATTGTTTTCTGGTTGATAAAGGAAGGATTTGGATAAAGAATTCAATCAAAGTAAGTTTAGGTTTGAACTTTTTTGTTTTTCTCCTGATTCTATCATTAATCTTCCTTATCTTTCGATTTTTAGATTTTGATTGTTGTAGTTTAGTTTTTTGTATTAAGTATTCTAAATAAGAATTCATTGTGATTCTCTGTTACCATTGTAAGGTTGGAAATTGTGAATTTTCGAATGAGAGCATTTCTTTACTTTCCATTTCCCCCCCACATCTGTACTTCCTTTTTCAGTTTTTCTTGTATGTCCCCTTTTCTAGTTTTTCTTATCTGTTCTTGCTGTCCCTTGGTTTTTTACTAGTCATTTTTCTTATTTCAATGCACAACCACAGTAATTATGTGCTATGGTAAAATTCTTTCACATTTAGTTGCTTTTATTATTTATTTCTTTATCATGTTGATGCTTTTGCTACGCTTCACTGTTTGATTTCCTCCTTCCAGTTTTGCTTCCAGATATTGATTCTAGAGACTAACAATTGGTTGGCAGTCCTTCCCCTGAACATTTACCCTACCACTGGTGGTTACTCCCAACCCAAGGCCCCCTCTTTTCATTCATAAAGAGATCCACACAAACAGAACCATACTTTATAGTTTAAATAGCAGCTATAGGTGTTGAAAGAATTCTCAATGGTGCCGAAATCTCTAAATAAAGCAGTCACGTCCCTTTCCTGTCTGAAAATGCTTTTCTCATAAAGGAGGCTTTATCTTTGGTTGCTGTTTGAGTTTGTGCGAGAGCTTTAGTATAAGCAATAGAGAAGAAGGTTATCAACTTCCCCTCTTCTTTCATTATATATAAAAACTAGAGTACACACTTATGGAAACTCGGTAATTATAGAAATACAATAAACTCTAATTATACGCTTACTAATCTACATGATTTATTTCCTTAATACTCCCCCTTAAGTTGAAGCATATACATCATATAAGCTCAGCTTGGAACAAAGAAACTTCAATCGATTACCATTCAACGACTTTGTAAACATATCAGCAAGCTGGTCTCCTGTCTTTTCAAATGATGTACATATAACACCATTCATTATTTTGTTCCGGATAAAGTGACAATCAACTTCAATATATTTGGTCTTCTCATGAAAGACTGGATATGATGCAATATGTAAAACAGCCTGATTATCACAAAATACTGGAATAGGAGTGGAAGATGAGAAATTGATTTCTTGAAGAAATTACTGCAACCATGTCAACCTACTAAGCAGTATGAGCCATTGCTCTAAATTCTGCTTCTGCACTTGACCTTGCTACTACAGTTTGTTTCTTACTTTTCCAATAGACAAGATTGCCATCGAGAAAAGTACAGAAATCAGTAGTGAATCATCTATCTGATGGGGATCCTGCCCAATTTGCATCTGTAAATCCTTCTATTCTAATATGTCTATTTGGTTTATACAATAATCCAAGACTTGGAGCCTTTTTCAAGTACCAAATAATAGGTATCACAGCTTTCCAATGAGAAACTCGGGAAGCATCCAAAAACTGACTAATGACGCTCACTACATAGGAAATATCTGGTCGTGTGATGGTAAGATACTTTAATTTTCCAACTAAACGACGATGTTTTCCTGGTTCTCCATATAATTCTCCGTCATCCTTCAAAAGCTTCACATTAGGATCCATGGAAGTATCAACGGGACGAGTTCCAAGGCAACCTGTGTCATCTAACAGATCAAGTACATATTTTCTTTGAGATAAATTGATACCTGCTCGTGATCTAGTGACTTCAATACCTAAGAAGTATCGGAGCTTTTGAAAATGTTTTTGTAGAAACTGTTTCAACTGGGCAATCTCATCTCCATCATCACCAGTGATTACAACATCATCTACATAAACTACAAGGATAACATAACCTGTACCAGTTTGTAGATGAAATACTGAATGATCTATTTAACACCTCAAAGACCAAATTCCAAGACAACTGCAGAAAACTTCCTAAACCATGCCCTCGGTGATTGCTTTAACCCATATATAGCATTTTTCAACTTACAAACATAGTTCTGGTACTTCCCCTGAGCAACAAACCCATATGGTTGCTCCATATAAACCTCTTCATGCAAGTCACCATGAAGAAATGTATTTTTAATATCCAATTGAAATAGAGGCCAATCAAGGTTAGCAGTGATAGAAATCAAAACTCGAATAGAAGAGATCTTAGTAACCGGAGAGAATGTTTCATCATAATCAATGCCATAGGTCTTTGTGTAACCTTTAGCAACCAGTTGGGCTTTCAATCGATCAACAGTCCCATTAGGATTGAACTTTGGAACAAAGACCCATTTGTTACCAATAGGACGTATGCCAGCCGATGAAGGAACGAGGTCCCAAGTCTTATTCTCGTGCAAGGCGATCACTTCTAATTCTATAGCTTTTCGCCACTCAGGATCAGATAAAGCCTCTATCACTATCTTAGGTATAAAGACACTAGAAAGCTGGATGTGAAACAAGAAAAAGAAGGTGACAACGAATCAAAAGTAACATAGTGACTTATAGGATGTCTAGTTACACAACTGCGTTTACCTTTACGGAGAGCAATGGGCAATGACTCAAGATCAGAATAGATTACGGGTGCAGGATCTATAGACGGTAAGGTGATGGATGGGGCCACAGATGTTGGTGGTTTAGGTCATCGAGTATGAACTTGTAAATGAGATGGTGGTTCTTTATGAGAGGAGGACAACTTTGGTGCAGTAGGAGCCAAGTCTAGTCCTGGAGAAATACCAACAGGTAGATATGGTATGGGTAAGCTGACGAGGACTTGAGTAGATTCAGAAGACGTACTATGATCCGAGAAATAGGCGTGGACTCGTCAAAAGTGACATCTGCACTTACAAAATAGCGTTGTAAAGAAGGATTGTAGTACCGATACCCCTTTTGTGTTTGGGAGTAACCAAGGAAAATACATTTCATAGAGTGAGAGTCGAGTTTATCATGATTAGGACCGAAGTGATGAACGTAACAAACACATCCAAAAACCTTGAGAGGTAACGAATACTGTGGAGATGAGGAAAACACAATAGAGAAATGAGATGCACAGTCCAAAATTGAAGATGACATGCGATTAATGGGATAGCATGCAGTAATGACAGCATCACTCCAAAAACGTTTAGGGACATGCATATGACAAAGAAGAGCACGAGTAACTTCTAACAAATGACGATTTTTTTTGTTTTGCAACTTCATTTTGTTGTGAAGTATAGACACATGATGTTTGATGGATAATCCCTTTGGAAGAAGGATATGAGGTAAAAGGAGCAGACATATTATTTAGCATTATTAGACCGTAAAATACAGATTTTCTAGTTAAACTGAGTTTTGATCATAGTGAGAAAGATTTGAAAAATAGAGGGTAATTTGGAATGATTTTTCATTAAGAATAACCAAGTCATACGAGAATAATCACCCACAAAAGTGACAAAATACTGAAATTTATTAGATAAAATATTTGTAACGCCCCAATTTTTCATACATCTTTTGAGGTGTTACTAGGAATAATTTCACTTACTTAAATGCGGAATGATAACATTTTAATCTCCAAATAAATAGAACATTCATAAAATCATGTCTTTAAATATAAACAACTTAAACATTCTCATTAAGACAATAAATTCAAAATGCAATAAAACCTAGAAATTTATTTGTCGAAAATTCCTTTTCTTCGAATTCCTTGGCAGTCCACTGCACCGTCCTTCCATTGTTCCAATCGACCCGAACTAGCCTATAAAATTTGTAAGAGTGAGTATTTTAAAAGCGCTCAGTAAGATACGTGCAGTTTCTACACACATTATATGCAATAAAATAACATTTCATACCACTCTTCTCTTTATGGAGTACATCGGTGACCAAGCGACACACCCATCTTAGGTCCTCTTATAATCCCGTAAGATTTCATTTCTCTTTTTAAAAAAAACTCGAAAGTCCATCGGCAAATCATGTATATTTAATTGAACATAAAAGCGTAAAGAAACATATCACTTTGCACATAAGTATCTTACCTTGTTATTGGAATATTAAAACTATCTACCGGTACGTTAAAAATATTTATTTTCTTGCTTTGGGTGAAGAATTGCTTGACAATGATGTGTGTACTTGACTTTTCACAACATTTCTCTTTCTCTCACTACAGGTAGTACCCTCTCTCTTTCTCTTTCTCTTTCTCTCTTTCTACCGTATAAAAAAATATGTGTGTAGAAAAAAGTGGCACATGCATGGTATTTATAGTGGTTAATAGATAATGATAACTTAATAGACTCCAAATAAAACTTTTAATTTAAATTTAAATTGGACTCTTAACAAATAAATCATCTTATCCAGAAATTCGAATTTAAAGATATCTAATTACATGAGGATAAAATTCTAGTGTGAATATATGTAACTTTCAAATTTCATTTTTAATTTAAAGATAAACATAATAATATATACCCAATCAAAATTAACAGTTAACAATTATTCTACTTAAAATAGAATTACAATTAACTAATAATCTTTTTATCAAAATAAATATAAATACAATTAGTACTCTACGTGTGGTGGTAAAATCAATTGGATAGTGAATATTTTGGTAAAACAAATCATGATATATCCCAATCAACTACCACATGGGACACTTGACATAATAGGAAAAATTTACACTAGAATATAATAATAATAAAATAAATCACCCTATTTATCATCCAACCCTACACGTGAAAACCACAATTTACACTAAAAATCAAAACCAACTTATAAATTACTTTTGAGATAAAATCTTAAAATGTCAATAACTTGGGTTTAACATAACCGAATCGACTTTTTCTTGGACCTAAAATATATGATTAAAAAGAGTTATCCAATGAGTATAATATTGATATACTTATATTTGCCCTATCAGAATCTAATTATTTGGCCAAAAATATAAAGATTTAAAATATGCTTCACTTCAATCCATAAACTTTTCAAAATAATAAAAATAACGTATAGAATAAATAAATTTTTATTCTAAAAATTTCGGGGCATTACAATATTGATTGGTCCCCATACATCAAATGACCTAGCTCAAAAAGACGAGAAACACGACTAACAGTTCTTGAAGGAAAAGACACACGGTGATGCTTTCTAAGTTGACAAGCTTCACACTCAAGAGATGACACACTACGAAGACTAACAACTTGACGTTTTAGAGTGGAAAGAGAAGAGTGACCAAGACGACAATGTCACTGCATAGATGAAACTGAAGATTGGAGAGCTCGAGGAGGAGATACTAGTGAAAGATCTAGGTGATACAAACCACCAACTTCATGTCTCATACCAATCATCCTCTTCGTCTTGAGATCCTAAAAAATACACATGGAAGGATAAAAAGTTATAGAACATTGAAGAGTTGTGGTAATTTTACTAATAGACAATAAACTCTTGGTTGCGTTGACCTCTTTCATCTATTATAAGAGATGCGATGACTCGACTTAGGTTCAATAACTAAAAATAATTTGAAAAGACAACGTTATTTTATCTAGAGATTGTCTTGAAATGCTGTGGAAAGAACGAGTTTCAATAATTAAATCACTATATCTTCGAAACAATTTATTGTGCTTGTAAATTACTGCCAAAAAATAATTTTGGTACATTGATTAGAAGTATTTCATCATAATTTTTTTTTTATGGATTCAGGAACAGGCACCAAACGCAAGTAAAACTTCTGCACCTCGGACTCTGAAAGATTATCTCTACCAATGTCCAAGTAGGTTGTCAGAGGAAATGGTTAGGAGTATGGCATCTGTTTACTGTTGGCTACGTAGCACATCATCAGCCAATATGGAACAAAACAAATCACAGTTTTTGACAAAGCCATCCACTATACTTCCACAGCAAGGTGTTGGGGAGAAGAAAGAATGGTCAGTCCAATCTGCAGTTGAAATATCATGGATATCAACAGATAAGAATAACTTCTCCCGTGCATCTTATGCCATCAACAACTATAGGTTGGTTTCTTTATCAGCTCGAAAAGGAATGTGAAAGATCTTTCATTTCATAAATTTGAGATATTGAGGGAAAGACAAACATAAGAATTTTTCTCAAAGTGTTCAGTTTGAATCTATAATTCAAGAAATGGTGTGAATGGCTTATCTTTAAATAGCATGATACAATTCAGTGAATTCACTATTGCTGCAAAACTATGAAATTGTGTAAGATTATTTTTAGGTGGCAATAATTTGCTGTTGGTTCCTAATGATGCATAGCATATGCTTGTATGGCCCATCATAAAATTCTTTTTGTCCAAAGAAAATGCTCCTCTGATGCTGCTGTCCTCAATACTGCAACCTATTCTTAAGTCATTAATACTACAGTAAAAATCCAGAAGACGAACGGGGTGGGTACACTCTAGGCCAAGAAAAAACTTTAATGACATTGGTTGCAACTAGTTCTAGTCTTCTAGATGAACGGTCATGTACACAAGTTAAACAATTTTTATCCTTCTCACTGAAGTACTGTTTGTAAAGGTTGGCATGAGGTTAATAATATGCATTTTCTGAGTCCAACAGTACAACTTCAACGGGACAGTTGAAGCTATTCCAAGAATGCTTGATTTTTTTTCTTCTTATTTTTTGATAACTTTGTACGGCCATTTTGATCAGAACTTTATTATCCATATAATAATGTGTATTCCCAGCCATATGTTTAAGGGCAGATGTCTTTCCCTACACAAGTGCAGAAAATCCACCATGCAACTAAAAGAACGAGATCATCGAAAATCTGTTGTACAAGAATATTGACCTTATCTCCGGTCTGAAGTTTTGAGCAATAAACATTTATTAGATTGTTGCTGCATCAAGTTTGTCCTTGATGTTCTAGCCAAATGAGATTTTCATTCAATGTTGACTAATGGCATTAGTCTGATCTTGATCCTGTTGCAACACGTAACTAGTGCATAATATTTTGCATAGATACCATCCTTCAAAATTTCAACAATCATTGATGAACTTTTACTGAACAGGAGCTGGGTTTACTGCGTAAAATAAAGAATCTACTGCTAGGGTTATGGGTAACTCATTTTGATTGTTCTTGTTTCAGTAATTTTTTTTTTTTTTTTTCACTGTGGATTAAAGAATATTTCTATTTTTATTTAGACTTGAAGATTAGGTGCGAAGTCTTCCAATTAACTACAACATCTTTTTTTTTTTTTTTTTTTTTTTTTTTTTTTTTTTCTGTTTTGCTGGTTATAAAGACGGGGAAGTGATTATAATAAGCTTTAAAACATGGAGAAGCTGTAAATTTTGTTATTATATCCTGCTTATAACATTAAATATACATATTCCTTGTATTTTCCTTATTTGGAAGCATATGTGGGATGGTGATGATGAGATTTACTAATAAGGAAAGTGCATGCATGGGAGGAGAGTGCACAAATGCCATCCTCATTTTTTGTTCCTAGTGTAACTCTTCTACTAAGGAATTACTAGACTTTACATATCGTCTCATCTCATGCAATTAATTGTTTGATCTTCTGACATTTCAGACTTCTTGTAGAGCAGTTGGAAAAAGTCAATGTCGGTAAGATAGACACCAATGCCCAGATAGCATTTTGGATCAACTTGTATAATTCCCTGGTTATGCATGTAAACATCTCATAGACTGTAAATTAGTTGTCATTTGATTTTTTGTTACAGTGCCTTTGTTAAATTTTTTCTGTGTTTGTTCATGAAGGCATATCTTGCTTATGGGATACCACACAACTCGCTCAGAAGGTTAGCATTGTTTCACAAGGTGTGGATATTATTGTCTAAACTTTTATATGTAGCATAGGTCGCTTTGGATTTTCTACTTTGCACCGACTGTGAGATATATTTCATACTATTCGAGCACAAGTTAGGAAAATAAATTTTGACTCTCATTCTTGAAGTATATATTTACTGCACATTTCAAGAAAGAAACGATAGCCTTTACAAAAATGTTTATAGGGAAGTTTTAACTATTCCTGAAAATATTGTTCATTTTGGCCCTTACGATTATTTCCTTCTGCTCAGAATACTGGGTGGCTTTATTGAGAACAAAACCTACCTGAGCAGATACTGATTTGAAGAGTGTTTTGATATTTTTTTCTTATTTAGAGGCTTTCCACGTTGAAACTGGTTTTATTTTACTGCTTTATTCTGTTAACTTCTCAACGTGTTGCAAAGAATGCTTTTGAGGCCGTATCTTCTGTATTGCCTTTCTAGCTACCCTTTATGGAAGTTTGGGTATAAGATTGTTCAGTTCTTTTGGTAACTGTAACGCCAGGCTCATATTTCTGTGTAAGTTTAGTTGATTTTCTTGTGTAATGAAGTCATTTAACAAAAGAATTCACCAGCATAAAGAGAATCAGTCTACCATATTCGTGTTTGCTGAAATATAGCCAAATAATTTCAAAATACACACACACACACGCACACACATTGAATTAATTATCATTCCAGTAACTATTCTTAATTTCACCAACATCTGATGGTGGCAGTGGTAAAAGCAAATGAAACTTGAATTCTCATACATCTGTGTGCAAGTGCGTCTGTAGATGTACAATGTCTAGATCTGTGCATGAATTACGGAGTTAACCCTTGCCCACTTAAGTGAAAGTAAAGACTGATGGTTTCGATGGCGGGAAGGGTCACATGAATGAAGGCATGAAAAGGAGTAGATAAGGAAATCAAACCTTGGAGATGGAAAATGAAAATTTCTAAAAAAAGATAAAAGAGGGATCCAGAATGAGCAACAAGAAAATATTCCCAATAATTTTGGGATCAGCTACATGATCTGATTAATCGCTATGCCTACTAAAGGTCCAATGCAGCTGTATCCTTAATCACCAGGGGTGGAGGGCCCTGCCATGCCCCTCCCTTAGGAATCTCTGTTTTATTTTTTAAAACAAAAACAAAAACAAAAAATTGTTTGCAGTTTGGTGGTTAATGTTGTGCTTTGTGGCTGCAGACACCTTGGTTAGAATCCCAGCATCTATACTATTTATTTTCCATTTTTATTAGAGAAATTTTCACAATCAGTCCCTAGTCATTAGCATCGATGAAAGTTCATTTCCATCTTTTAAATTGAACTTTTTAATCCCCAATCTTTAGTTCCATTTGCATTGCTCGTCCTTTTTACATAATTCCATCAACCTCTTTGTTTGTTTTTTTTTTTTTTTTTGCTTGCACAGAAAGCTTTCATTATCAACTATGTACCATCAAAGTTCTCGCCTTCGTGCGCATAAATCTATCATTCTACTAAAATTTAAGCTAAACCACAATCTCTACCACTGAATCGACTAAGTAAATTACATTCATCTCCATTATAGATGGGTAAATCTGAAAATATCAACCACCGACTTCGATCATGGCAAAAAAAGGCAAATTGCACCACAAAACCAAGTATGCTCATAAAACAACACTTCTTTAGGTTAAAAAAACACTTATAATCTTTCAGTCTGTAATTGTTTTTGATTCGATTCCTTTTTTCTATATTCATCACTGTCTTATTTGTATTTCTATGCAAGGTTAGTCGATTACTTTCATATTTTCTTAACAAAGTTTTTGAATAAAATAGGTAGCTTCAAATGCCGCTCTCTGACCATAGTTGTGCCGCTGACCACCATAGTGCCCTCAAACCAAAAATCCTAGCTCCTCCACCGTCAACCACAAACCATATTAATTGGGTCTAACCCTCTCTCTATTAACTCATTCTTGTGTCTTATGAAGATCGCATCACTTTTAGGGACAAGGGCTTCTTTATGTCTAAACAATACATACTCTGACTACTTAAGTTGTAATCATCTTAATTTATGCTCAACCAATGCCACCTTAGTTTCTTATCGTTATTGTTAGTTCTTGTCTTATCCATTTTTAGTATTTATACAAATCAATCATAGTGATCTCATTTCTGTTACGTTTGTTGTATAACTGAACATCTTGTACTTTATGAGCCCAATGCTCATTACAGGTCTTTCAACTATGTAGGATAGTCGGTCACGAAGAACTACTATAGAAATTCTCTATTTCATCCAAATCGTTTTAACGCATTACATCATATTCGATTCCACATTCCTTGCAAGTAATTGAACCTTCATGCTTAAATCAATACCCTTAGGGCAACATAGTCATCTATATTGATTTCATTATTATGTTTATTTGTTCGTGTTAAAACTGTGTCCCTTTCTAATAGCTTAAGCTTTTAAATGAAGTAGTTTGAAATGGTATCCGAACGGGCATGTCCTGAGTTCAAGTCCGTCCCCTCCATTATGAAATTTGTGTATGTAAGATCTTTGTTAACATTAAGAGACGTGGTGGAGACAAAATTAAATTAAATCTGTGTCCCTTCTAAAATGAACTCAAGATTTTTTTTATGAGGTGGTTCTGGCATCTGAGCAATAAATGTCTGGAATTGAAGTCTCGTTGCCATCATGAAAGCTGTGAAAAGCAATTTGCCTCCTATTAGTTGAAACTTTTAGATGAGATGGTTCAATACTACTATTTCTAAAAGGACATTTTATTTACTCTGGGTGGTTGTAAGAAGCTTAACCTAAAATCTTTATATTCCAAAGTACTCCAAATTTCTAACTTATGCTTTATTCCCATGCTAATCTTATCAACTAAACCCATGTCATCCATAAATAAATATTTAGATATATTTCGATTCCATAAATAATTGCTGGTATATCTTTGTGTTGCAGGCTGCTTACAATGTCGGTGGCCATGTCATAAGTCCAAGTACCATTGAGCAGTCAATATTTTGCTTCCGTACCCCTCGAATAGGACAGGTATCACTATAATCTTCCTTGAAAAGGACACTGATTCATTAAAGCACTTACAAAAATCTAGCTTAATTATGTTCCCAGTAAATATGTGCATGCCTCGATAATTGGTAGAATGAGTTAAAATTGTAACCGTTGAAATATTTACTTTACATGCTTATTTCAGAACTTAAAAGCAGGATAATGGATCATGTAAGCAGGCATTCCATGTGGAACAGAGAAAATGAATAATTTTATAGTTCGACAATGAATATTGCTCCTATGGCAAGCCCTTCTAAGCATGAGCTATTATTTATTTATATTGTACTAGTAATTGCAAGTTGTACCTTCTCTGTATAGAAGTGAAGGAAAATAGCTTCTTCAGGATTTTACAGTGTCAAAGAGTTGCATATGACAATACTAAGCCCCTGTTTGATACACATTAAAATCGAAAAAAAATGCATTTTTTTGGGTGATGTGATGATGAATATGTGGTTGAATAAAAAAAAGTTATTGATGTGATAGAAAATATTATTTTATTGAAGAATATGTGGTTGAAAATGAGTAAAAGAATGAAAATGAAAATTGGAATGTAGATCAAACAAGGGCTAAGTAGCGTTTATACTGGTACATTGTTACATTGCCTATTTATATGACATTGAAAATAAAAGTAAACGGTCCCTTATTTCATTTTTGCATGTTGTTCTTTTTTATGTCAATTGCAGTGGCTAGAGACCGTGCTGTCAACTGCTATGAGGAAAAGATCCGGAGAAGAAAGAAAACTAGTCAGCTCAAAATTTGGCCTTCCAAATTGTCAACCACTTGTTTGCTTTGCCCTGTGTACTGGAGCTCATTCTGACCCCTTGGTAATCTCTTGCTTCCAATTTCTGATACATCATATTTATATTTCCTGTCTATAGTTACCTAAAAATTCTCTTTCTAGCTTCTCATTGCTAAGTTAGTGTTTTGGGAAGGTACATTAACAAGCCGACCACCTCAGTGTTAATTTAGATTTATAATAATTCGTGGTTTTGGAGGTAGTAATAACTTGACTAGTGCTTATGAGTCTTCGTTAGGAAAAGATATGCTCGTACTCCTGTGAGGATAAATTATGATATCTATCATTCAGAGGACTTAATGCTATCAACCTGTTAGATTATATCCTGACATTCCAACCTTTCTTGAGTTATTATTATGAAATACGTGATCAGCATAACATGTCTAAATTTGAAATATGATATCAAATAAATGTGGCGATTATATATCCTAATTAGACTGATTGTGTTATAATACTGTGTGCATAATTCTTGATAACCTATAGAGTTAGTTCAAAAAATTTCCACATTTCACAAATTGATTCAATGAAGAAATCCACCGTCATTCCCCCTAACAATGCTTAATCACCACCCCAAACAAAAACTAAAGCTACAAATGAAAACTTGCAATCAAATAAAATATTATGCCATCAATTAAGCTGCTGAGTCCGTCAGTTTCAATCCCCATGATCTGCTATGTGTGAATAGAGTCATGCAATCAAATAAAATGTTGCGCCATCAATTAAGCTCCAGTCGAGCCCATCAGTTTTGATCCTTCCATGACTTCTTCAGATATGTGAATTGTGTCGACAATGCTCGCGATGGAATATTAGATTGATATTATTATATTTAGTTTCCAATTTTAATTCGTATTTTAGGAAACATAATTAAGTTTAATTTAGTTACTTTTATTATATATTTTCTATTTAGAATACTGTCTTTTAAAACCCTATATAAAGGGGCTTATGATTTGTAATTTAAACAACATGATTATATGAAATAAATTGATTTATCTCCCCAATTTCTGTCCTCCCCTCTCCCTCTTTTCCCTTCCCATTCTCCTATAATTCTCTTCTTGTATCTAGCATCAGTTTGGTATCGGAGCAATTCATTTTCCTTTGGCCTAGCATCGTTCATTCTCAAGTCCCAAAGTCTAGCAACCCATTCCATCCATTCCATATACTGTCCCCAAAGCCGTAACCTTCCACCATCCATTCACCCAAAAACTATAACCTCCTTTCACCAAGGCACCGAACAAAAATAAAAGGGCAGCAGTAGCAGTTTTTTCCAATTTTTAGCATTCATTTTAGTTAGCCTTTAAAAATAATAATAATAATAATAATAAAATTACTGTTTATGGGTACTGTTCACACCCTGGAAACTCAGTTTTAGTATTTTCATCAGTTTCTGAGAAAAAAAAATACTACTTATTGCTGATCACATCTCATGTGGCCGCTGCTGTTCAACCAAAGAAACCATAGATAGCCCACTTATTTAAAGCCCAACAATCTATATAAATCCTGCACAAGTCCAATACACAAACCCATATAGACACTTTCATACTTCAACGGGATAAATTCATAATTAAGACACATAGTTTACACCAATTAAAAAAATCAGGTATATAGTTTAAAAATTCAAAAATCAGGTTTATATATAATTAATTAAATATAATAAATTCTCAATTATATAATTATTGATCACAGATTTATAATCGAGGTCACAAATTATTTATTGGTCACATTATCAAATTAATAAGTCACAGATTATTTAGAGAAAATTTTTATAGGTCAGTTTATTTCGATATCACAAATTGTAGGTCACAATTTATTTATTGATCACAATTTTTCAAATTTGTTGGTCACAAATTTTTTTTTTTTCCAGTCACATATTATCAAATTTTTATGTCACAATTAGGTATTTGGTCACAGTTGAGTGTTTGGTCATAGATAAATAAATAATTGATCACATACAACCAAACACCCGTTCTCAAATTCCTGTACATCAATACTTGGTCACAAATCAACCAAATAGTTGGTCACACATACTGTTGCCACCTTCGCCACCACAACCACCACCACCAACAATAACCACCACCACCCATGCCACCACCACAGTCGCCACCACACCAACATTTCCCTTCCTCAGTCCTCACAGTCGCCACCATAACACTACCACCACCAGATCTCCAAATCGTCGCCAACAATCCCCAAATCGCCCCTGCACCACCATCGCCCAATCCCCTGCACCACCATCACCACAATCCTCTGAACCACCACAATCCCAAATCGCTGCTACCAACAAAATTATCGTCACATGCAGCGACGATGAGCAGTTTCGCGCCTATGAGCATAGCTGCAGCTATGTGCGAATAAATTGAGAAGGGAGAACAGAGATGAGAAGGGACAGGTGTGCGCCGCATCTGCTTCGCGCGACAGCCACCACAACCTCTTACACCACACCAAAAAGTAGCCATCACAGCCTCGTGCACCACACCACCAACAAACATCAAATTGTCCCACCCACAAAAACCAACATAAACCGCAGCTACAACCAATGGGAAGGAGACATGAGAGGGAGCCGATTTGGGTGAGAAACGAAGAGAGAGAAGGGAGAGAGGGAGAATAAAATGATTTGGGGTTAAAATTTGTATATATGGATACCTGATTTGTGAATAAATAAACTTGGTACCTGAATTTAGAATTGTTATCTTTTAAACCCATGGAATTAAGCAATTTTGCCTACTTCAAAAGACCATGTATACACCTCAATCGAGTCCACTCATCCAACTCAATACCAACTGCTCCACTTTCATGAAACAAATTCGACTCAACAACACCCCAGCCCAAACGCAATACGCTGCCACCGCACTCCCCTCCACCTGCTTCTTCTCACCGGTCGAAAACACTTGTCATCGGCAGCTACTTCATCTGCTTTCATCATCGCCAACCACGGCCACTTCACCGATCGCCGCCCACACACAACCCGCAACTCTCGCCTGACTCTCTCGCCATTACAGTCATCGAAATCCCTAAATATAGCCGTTCTTCCAGATTTTTTTATGCCTGTGCCTCTGCTTTGTTTACATCCACTGCCGGATTGCCATATTGACGCCCTGTTTACCCAACATCATCCCGCTGTCACCGTCCTTGTCTCCGCCATGTGTCGCTGTCTTCGCCTTCCGCCACCGTCTACATTTTCCAGACTCATTGCATCCTTGTGTTTTGATCTCCTGCCGAAAATCAATATCGGAACCCACTTCCAGCAGTCAGTTTAAAGCCACTTGCCGTCACTATTACTGCCAGCACGCCAACTGCAGCACCACCGTTGGCGCAGGAGATTAGCTATTTGGGCTTTTGGTACGGACTTATTTATGCTGTTGAGAACTTGCTTTTATTTAAGTGTTTGGCTTGTGAAAAACAAATAAAGAAAAAAGAAATGTCATATCCTACCACATACAGTTCATATAATTCATTTAACACCTACAAAACACCACTAAGTCAGTACCATGATAATGTGCATTCACGTTATCCCTGCACTTATTCCTCATCTGAACACTTTGTTGGGGGCATGCATTGTCCTTCTAGGCAAGTCGCATTTCAATTATGGGACTTTGATGGTCTTACTAGACCAGACCCATTTCTTGAGTGGCTTGATAGTCTGGAAATATTCTTTACCTATCACAATTTGAGTGACTCATGTAAAATTTGTCATGGTAGTCTTTGATTGGCTTTGCTAAAATTTATCGGAGATCATATTTGCGCAATCACCTAGGTCAGTGTCCTATCACTTTGTGGGATGAGATGAAATGAATTCTAAGTAATAAATATGTCCTTATGTACTATAAAATTCAGTTGCTAAATCAATTCTTTTTGCACTGTAAGCAAGGTACTTCCACCGTTAGTGAGTGTTTAGCCTACTTCAAAGAGTTATTTAGCAATTGTTATATTTATGAGGCTCCCCACATCACAGCGTCTAGGTTATCGATGGTTTGAATATTGAAATTTTGCCTAATGATATTCCTGCATGGCGACACTTACCAACAGGCCAACCTATGAACATATCCTTTTATCTTCGCCAAGCATGTCATAAGCTATGCATATCACTCAGTCGAAATGATCACACAATAAAGCTTTCATTGTTGGGCCAATTGAATATTCTGATAGTGACGATGAGGAATTATCTAAATGTTACCACCTAAGTCAAACGGTCCACCTATCTTCAATTAGGTGCCGCAGTTGATCTTGCCTAAATTGTTGCATGATTCTAATGTTGACTTTGATATGATTTTACCTCCACCCGGTAATGCTTCTCGAGTTACCACGTTGTCCAATGTCATTATTCGTTCAATTACTTTTCCCACACATGTAAAGAAAAGATTGAATTTCCCACTTGAGCTTAATGTTTTTGATTGGCCATCGCACTTAAATGAGGGTTTTTTTTTCAATATAGCAGAATTATTTCCTTATCGCGGCACACTCGAGCCACTGGTGTCGCATTCCTTTATTTTTGCAGATAAGTCTATCGTTTTAGTGCATCATGCTTCCTCCGTGGAATCCGTGGTACATTTTGTGGATGAGTTGCACATATTGTCGCTTACTGGGGTTCCTTATCGATGTTTGGTTAAAAAGAAGGATCGTCCCCCTTGGTCAGTTAAGATATTTGGGATTGATATTCAGTTTCAGTTGTCGTTACTCGATTGCTTTCGTTATTTGATCCAGAAGAAAGATCATCCTCTTTGGTTAAGACGTTGCAGTTTATCTCGTCGGAGTAAAGTCTCTCAGCCGAGGAGAAATGATGGAAAATTAGATTGATATTATTATATCTAGTTTCCAATTTTATTTCGTATTTTAGGAAACATAATTAATTTTAATTTAGTTGCTTTAATTATATATTTCCTACTTAGAATAGGGTTTTTTTTAAACCCTATATAAAGGGGCTTATGAGTTATAATTTAACAACTTGATTATTTTTTCTCTCCCCAATTTCTCTCTCTCTCTCTCTCTCTCTCTTCTTCTTCATCTTTCCCCTTCCCCCTTCTCCTATAATTCTCTTCTTGTATCTGACATCAGCTCGTGTGCGTCGAGATGTCTATATTGACTATATATTTCGCCCCTATTTGGACTCTATTAATTTGAAATTGCTTTTTTCTTTCTCTTTTTTTCAACAACACATTTTCAATAAAATAATAATATACGTAAGCCCAAAATCGAGGATGTTGACATGCAATATGATCTCACTTTTTTTCTCATGGTAATTAATTATATTATCCGAGTCTATTGCTTTCTCAATATTCACGACATACATAACAAGTAGTTCGAAGAAAATCAAGTACGGTGATTGTATTTTGAAGAAACGTTCTCTCTACATCTTGTTTAATGCTTCCATCTCATAAAATGATACAAATTCTCATTTAGTGACCGTCATAGTCACTCTATAGTCTATCCCATATGAGTAGATGTGCTTTGACTTGCAAGTTATTGAGCTGTTGACTAAAGTAAGTTACACGATGACCAGAAATTGAGAGTTTCCCCACATTCTGCCACCTTTTGTGTACGAGTCCTTCTGTACACCCCAAATCATGGAATAAAACACATCCACAGAAATATATAAATAGTAATGAATCTTGTTCATTATCTAGTTTATTGCACATGCTAGCTTTACGGGATCATTCCTATCACAATCTCTTCTTCAAAAGGTAAAAGATAGTAGCTTTACATAATGATGTACTTGCTCAACTTTACATCAGTCTTTCTCTATGCAGCTTCCAAACATATATCTGAAGCTTCAATGTAATCATGTCTAGTTACAATGACCAAATCTCTTGTTTTTGTAGCTAAATGTGTACACAGCCTCAAATGTTGTGGAGGAACTCAAAGCGGCAAAGAGAGAGTTTGTTCAAGCAAATGTGGTCGTCAAAAAGTCGAAGAAAGTATTTTTACCTAAACTTATAGAAAAGTACATGAAGGAAGCCTACATTCCTAGTGATGATCTTCTAAAGTGGGTTACTGAAAATGTTGACAAGAAGCTTCATGATACAATACAGAAGTGCCTTGATCTCAGACTAAATAGAGGGGCATCTCTGATCATGAAATGGCTGCCTTACAATTCTAAGTTCCGATATTTGTTTTCGAAAGAGTTGATGGAGAAGCCATGGTGGGCATAAATATCTTAGCATGCTTGTGTCAATATTCGCTACAGTCGATTAGAGTTTGGATGTCCAGTCTTCTACTCTTACTACTGTGATCTTAGCCTCTGTAAGTTGATTGAGTGATCATCAATTGTTTCTTATGTAACTTCTGTTATACATATACAGATGTTTAACCTTTTGGCGGACTAATGTGTTCTTAACTTAGATGGTAAGTTGTACATTAATCACCATTAACAACATCCCGTTATTTATTTTTAGACTAAACACAATGTTCTTGTTTTGTGGATTTGTTTTTGTGATGATCGTGTAGTAGCTTAGTTTGACAGTAACTGTGTTGTGTTTTTTGGAAAATCTCAAGCAATTATTCTTGTGAAATTCGCTTGTATAAAACTCAAGTCATGTGGTAGAATATGAATAATGCTTTGGCTGCAATTGGATTTGTCGTATACTGTAAAGTACTGAGGGAACGCATAAAATGCGACTCTCTTTAAGTTGGTTCGAAGATATAAAGGATGTCAGCTTGTCTGCACACTTCTCAGAAACGTTCTTGAAGGTCTTTATAAAACTTTTGGCAAGAATATTTGCTAATTGCTTCTTCGTAAGTACATGGAACATACAAATCACACGACTCTAACTTTTCTTTAATAAAGTTTGTCAATCTTCATATGTCATGTCATGTTATATTGTAATGGATCATGTGCTATGTTGATAATTACTTTGCTATGGTTTCAAACGGGGTACTTCTAATAATGGCCGCGTCAAACAATCACTTTTTAACATAGGCCAAAAATATTTGTCATTCACCACCATGGTCTTTTGTTAATTAAAAGACAATAACACCTTTAAGTATTTTATACAATTAAAAAAATATGATTTTATTTTTTTAAAAGACAATAACATAATTTAAGTTGCAAAGTAAAATCCAAACACTTCTCATTTAAAATTTCAAAATCAAGTCACTTTTTTTATTTGTTTACTTCAATACAGATAAAAAAAAATTCATTTTTCATCTGTTTAAACATCAAAATCTCATAAAGTTTTCAAACGTTCAACAATTTTTTTTTGTTTGTTTGTTTATATCCAATACTTCAAATCTGTAACTATATTTAATTTTTTTTTTCGTTAAATTAGTATATTTTTTAAATCATCAAATTTTATTTCGACAAATGCTATAGTATACGTAGATAATTTTATAAAAAAAAAAAAAAGAAAAAAAAATTTGGGGCCGGACGGTCCAGCCGTAAAGGATGATCGGACCATTTTTCCCTCATCTTCATACCTTATTAATTAATTCCTTAATGTTAATCTAATTTTTTTTTTTCTAATATTTTGATTCATTAATGCAAATATGGCATTAGCATATATCTCGATTTGTTACTTTGATAAATTTCAAAGTAATGAAAATGATCGATGGGAATGAAATGAATGAGTAAAGGAGATGAGATTATTGGAGTTGTGATAACACCGAGTACATTATTTACAAAAATGTGTCATGATATACAAAACTTACTCAATGTCGATCCCTCATTACGATGTGAAATTGAGATTTTTATTTAACGAGCATTCAACCATTCCGATTCCATCTATAAAAGTTATTTCTGAAATGAAAATGAAATTGCTAATTGAATTGAACCAATGCCGCAAGTCGACTTCTATTTGCTTAACTTTATTGAGGAAAAATGTCATTGAGAGTGAACATGAAGATTCCAATGGAGGGGATCGTAATGTAAATTATTTTTTGGATACATTGAAGATATCTCGTGAGGATGATGAGGGTACTCCCGAGACACTTGCTACTCACCATGATCCCATTATTACACATAGAATTCACGAGGTAGTTAAAGACAATGAGGATGAAGGGCAATTAAAAATCAAGATTTGATTACTTTTATCTAATCAGAGACATGAGGATTGGGAATTCACAAGCTGGGCCAACTACACGGTCTTCTAATTATTCGTTTGTGGTTCCTGATGATGAAGATTTGCATGTCGATCAATTGTTTTGACATGAAGAGAGATTTGCATGAAGATGTGCACTGGATTGCAATGAAATATAACTTTGAGTTTAAAGTCAAAAAATCAAACAAGTCTACATGTACAATTATTTGTGTAGAGAACAATTGCAATTGACGTTTGTGAGCGACAAAGATGGTCACGAATAAGTTCTTTGTAGTTCGCGAGTATGCACGGTAACATACTTGTGAAGTGGGTATTTGTCCAAATGATCACAATCAAGCTCGATCATGGACAATTTACAGACATGCAAACATCATTAATGACATTTGTCGAGAGTATAGGATGGTCCCTAGCTACTAGAAGGTCTTGAAGGCTAAAGAATGTATATTGGATGATTTAATGGGTTTGATCGAGGAGAGTTATGCTAAATTGGTCAGGTATTGTCATAACATGAGAAGAACTAATCCTGGCCTGACATTTTTTTTATTAAGACCAATGGTAAGAATCGCTTCAAATTTTCTTTATAGCTCTTGGACAATGCATTCGAGGATTTTGCCTAATTTAAGTGATGGTATAAACCTGAAAGTTAGATACAAAGGGAAGTTGATTTTTGCTACACGTCGAGATGTCAACATCCAAATTTACCCTTTTGTATTTGACATAGTCGATGACGAGAATGATCTAGCGATATGTTGGTTCTTCACGAAATTGAGGAAAGTAATTAGGGACGTCGAGAACCTTGCATTTTTAACAGACTGGAGGCAATCAATAATAAATGGTATCGCTGAAGTTTTTTTCGAGGTACTTCATGGTTATTGCATGAACCATATATAGGTCAACTTGAAGATTAAGTATTGAGGTAGTGGCATCGCTACATTGTTTAGGAGAGCTGGAAAGGCTTATAGTTTTGAAGAGTTTGATAAGTTCATGGTCGAAATAAAAAGGCAAATAACACGATGCATGAAATTATCTAACAGATATGGGGATCGAACATTGGGTACAACCACATTTTTCAGGACATAGATACAACATGATAACATCAAACAACATGGAGTCACTCAATACATTATTCAAGAAGGATCGAGTTACAAATTCTCGCAATTATTGAGTACATTCGTAACAAGCTGTTGCAGCGATTTTATTATTAACATGAGGAATCACATAATTGTACAAGTATGCTAAACCGGCTTAGAAAAATAAAATCTTCAAAACTCTAGAGGTGGTGAGAAAGTTATTTGTAGAACCACTGGATCAATTTCGCTTTTTTGTGAGATGTGACGTATTATTGGATACATCGTGGACTTGAATGATAATGCATGCACGTGTAAACAATTTTAGTTGGAGAGTTTTCTATGCACATATATAGTCGCAATGTCCATGTATAAATTATTTTCACTACACAACTTACGCATTCATTATTACATGATTGATTATTGGAGAGCAGCATATGCCAAAATTATATTTCCTTCACCAAATAAAGCCAAGTGAGAAGTTCACAATCACATTCTCCTACTTAATAATTTGTTGCCAACCAAAGTTTGATCGCGTACTCCTAGATGTAGATGTATGTCTAGAATACCATTTATCAGAGAGTTTTCGAACCTTGTTGGTGTGGAAGGTGCGACGCAATAGGGCATACTCACCAATTTTGTACAAGTCATATCCCACTACATGATAATTCAACGGATGTGTAATTTCCACTATTCTAAATAGCACGTCTAGGCGCGATGCGTGGCGAAAACTCCTAGCCGTCTTATTTAACGGTCAACGGTAATCGTTGACCGCTAATGCGTGTCTAGGCGTGCATTATTATCTTTTTCTTTTTTAAAATTTTTAAATTTTTTTAAACTTAAAAACTTAAATGCTGATGTTTTTTCACTTCATTTGCCATAAATTCAAAACAACCTCTTCAAATAAAGGAAAACTTTCAAAAATTTCTATCTATTTATCATTTAGTATTTACATTTGAAATTTGTCCTCTTGTTGGAAACTTTGAAAAAATGTATAAAGTTCCTATAAATCTATTTTAAGCCCCTATTTGTTTCTCATTTATTGCCAAAATTCATTCTTTCCATCCAATAAAAGTGGGACCCCAACATTTTTTTTATATATTTCACTTTGAATTCAACTTGCATGCAATTTCATCTTTGCCCTTGTCTTCCTCCTACACGAGACCCAATTACAATTTGGCAAAAACCTTCAATAATCTCACTAGCCACAATTGTTGACCAATACAAAATGGTACAGTACGTTGAGAATTAGTATCGGCCCCACCAAAAGTGCTCTTTTTTGCTTGACTTTTTCAACCGTGTACTGGCATACGAAATAGACAGAATAAGGGCAAATGGTGGAAAATGTTCATTTTTTACATATTTATTCTCCTACATGGCTGTCAGAAGAGTAGGCGTTAACGGTCAAAAATTTATTTTTGGGGGGAAAAAATGGGAAACAAACAGGGGCTAAATGTTTGATAGATATTATTTTTAATTATTAAATGATTTGTGATTGATTAAAAATAAAAATAATATTAAAATAAGAAAACGCCTTTTTATGCATTTTCCTCACCTAAGCTCGTCTAGTCCATAACTTGGCCTCCACGCATCGTCACGCATTACGCTTTTTAGAACACTGGTAATTTCTATTTAAAACATGTATAATCTCTATTTTACTTTATTGATTTTATTTATCTTTCGACATAATGTCATCCCAGTGGATCCTTCATGTTTCAAGTACATACAATTGAGTCTATATATTCTTCGATTATCGTTTTTTATTTTTTCATCAACTATTTAAAAGTTACAATTAGATCCTCATACTTTGATTTTGCTATCCTTCGACATAATGTCATCCTGGTGGATAATTCAAGTCCAAGTACATACAATTGAGTCTATATATTCTCCAATCATTGTTGTTGGTTTTTCATCAACTAACATACTGTAATTTTCATCATCTTTCAACATAAAGCTGTCTCGGTGTATTCTTCATGTTCGCTTTCTTTCAAAGTCAGTTAAATATATTTTAAAATTAAATATACAATTACATAAAAAATAGTCACAATTAAATATTTTTAAGGCCAATTTTCAAACATTTATTACAACTAAATATATTCACAATTACATAAACAATGCTTACATTTAAAAAAATTAATACAATATACTATGGGCCACAATTATATCCATACAAGTCGGACACTAGCTTCATCCTCTAATTATCGATATGTGTTTGGTTTATCAACTCTACACCATGTTCGACACTCAAAAATTCAATGTACTTGATTGCAAAAACTCCACAATCACCCCTGTACATAAATAATAATATGTTAGTTCAATTTACAATACATTTAACAAAATTAACAAAAAAATATACGATTTTGTTTGTCTGATAGTCGTCATCTTCCTCACAACAGCTAGTCTATCCTCTACTGCAATGTTTGCTGCTTTAGCCATCATGATAACGATGGTCGACATAGGCTCCACTATATGCTGAAGCAGGCCGTGTGTGGTACAACTATGATCAAAGTCATACACGTACATCGTCGACTTAGTATATAGGATCTCAACTACAAAGCAATGTAAATTCGCGATTACTGGGACATATAGTTATGTACAACCCATCCATGACTTTTTTTTTTTTTTTTTTATCTCAAACCGAGCCCTCTTACATACTCTCTCATGTAATGTGGCAATATGCTCCAGTTCGATTCGCCAAAGATCATGTTGTGCTCAATCTAGATGGCACTACAAAACCTAGAGCTCATGATTACTTGGCCATGAACATCAAATGATTTTGGGTGTCTTCGAGCCCGATCGTCCAATAGTTCCATAGCCATATCGACATGCTACAATAGCAAAAACAAAGAAAGACATGAATAAAATTATGTAAACTACGTAAATAACAATGGAAGAGGCACTTACGTCCACTCTTCTGTATGACCGAAACGTCCCGCATCATACATGCGATCATAACTTCGAGAGCCTGCTACATCGTCTTGTAGCGCTGCAATCTCAGTATGAAGGTCTCCTATATCCCATCGCAGCACTCCAATCTTCTCTCGTAGTACCCTTAACTCCACCGTGAAATCATGTCAACTCTTGTTGCATCGTTCCCATCTCCTCTCGTAGCACTCCTAACTCCGTTGAGAAATCATGTCTCAACTCTCATTGTATCGTTCCAATCTCCTTTTTGATACGACCAGTTAGACGTGCAAAGAAATCACTGGAATAATAAGTTTGTCTGGGTACAGGCAATCCACGTAGGAGGTGGCTGAATGCGTCCTCTAACTGTGGGAATGTAACATTCCCTTTACCTCCAAAATATAAATCCAGCAACCTTTTTATTTGCCGTAATACGAGCCCTCGCTGCTTTTGCACTCTTACACTTTAACCCTGTAATGAGGATAAACTCAAGGATCAAGAATCTCCAAGCCTTTCTGTCCCCAAGGTAAAATGGAGCTCATCGCTATTGACTGACTTAAGCAACTGAAGTAATAGCAAATCCATAATCTAACTAGAAATCAGTGGAGTATGGCTACGTGCTCCTCATCAAGCCCCTCTAGTACTATCACATAGCTCAAAAAGTTATAATACGACGTAAATTTCCCCAAATGAGGTCTCATACTAGTGTCCAGATGGTACTACATCCTACAAAAATAATAAATGTTAAAACCATATAGAATAAAATATAATATCTTAAAATTTAATTAGCCAGATTATATGCTACTATGCGTAAAAGATAAATTCATTTCATCACACATTAAAGAGAAAAAAAAAATGAAATTAAAGCATAAAGTAAACTTAAAAAATGAAAATGAAAAATAATTGATGGAAAATAAACTAAATTAAGGGAAAAAAAAGAAAGTAAAAAAATTATAAGATTGAAATTAAAAAAAAAAAAGGCATAGAAAATTAAATACAAGAAAAAAAATTGAAAAAAGCAAAAAATGGAAATGAAATATAATTGATGGAGAATATATTAAATTAAGGAGAAAAAAATGAAATGAAATTAAAAAATTATTAGATTGAAATTAAAAATAAATTAAAAAAATAAATACAAAAATAAAAAATAAATTAAAATGCAAAAAATAAAAAATAAAAAAATTGATGCAAAATAAATTAAATTAAGGAAAAAAAGAAATTAAAAAATTATAAGATTGAAATTAAAAAAAAAAAAATCCACATACAGAAAAGAAAACAAATTAATTGAAAAAAAAAATGAAAATGAAAAATGATTGATGGAAAAGATATTAAATTAAGGAGAAAAAAAAATAAAAGGCAAATTTAAAAAATTATAAGATTGAAATTAAAAAAAAAAAAGAAATACAAAATTTAAATACAAAATGGAAAAAAATAAATTGAAAAAAAGCAAAAAAATGAAAAAGAAAAATAATTGACGGAAAAGATTTTAAATTAATAATATCTCTAGGAGTCTAGGAGACTCTCTATATCTAAAGAGTGTATTCTACAAATTAGAGAGCATATATAAATTTGGTAAAACAAATTGAACGCTCTAACAAGGTTTTTAAATTTAACACTTAATTTTTGTACTCCCAAAAAACATTTATTCCTTTTTCCTATTTATTATTGTCACTAGCTCTCCTATAAATTATTATATCATTTTCATTTATTGAAAATTGAAATACTTATAATGCATTTAATAATAGAGACTATGTTTGGCTCTTCAAATTCAAATCCACTCTAAATTAAAATGTTAGTTTAAAGAGTTTCTCAGAGCATGATTTGAAAGGTTGAAGGAGTCTCTCAGAGCATGATTTAAAGAGTTTTTAAAATAGAGAACATCTTATGTTTAAAG